>JBBPBX010030340.1:0-17141 GCA_038048925.1 Garcialebias charrua
CCACAGAGGCTCTACCGAAACGTGACCATACCTGTTCCACGATCCGTGGGTTCAGGCTCCATTCTGATGCCAAAAGAGGCCCTCTTGAAAGGGCATCTGCACCATAATTCAGATCACCAGGGACATGAGTCGCCCTAAGTGACAAAATTCTTGGAGCACACCATGTGAGCATCCTTCGTGTCAGATCTAGGAGGGCCCGGGACCTCGTCCCTCCCTCTCTGTTGATGAAAGACACCGTGGTCCTGTTATCTGATTTTACCAGGATATGATGCCCAGCAACCAGACCTTTACTGAAGAAGTATTTCAATGACAGGAATACGGCAAGCAATTCCAGGAAGTTAATATGTAATTTGGTTTCCTGCTCATTCCAAAGGCCGCGGGCGTTCTGGTTTCTGCAGATCGCTCTCCATCCTGTTTTTGAGCCATCCATCGTGATGACTAAACGGGACGACACCCTTCCCAGTGAGACCCCTTCCGTGAAAACGGACAGATCTCTCCAAGGTTCCAGGGCCTTTAGACACTCTGGGTCTATCTTAACCTTTCCTGCTTGGTTAGGCAGAGCGGGTTGTATTTGTTGGTTTAACCATACCTGTATGGCCCGCATTTTCAATAATGCACGTGGCACACAAGGAATGGCTGCCGCCAAGAGGCCTAACAGGCGTTGGCACGTTTTCACAGGGACCCGTTGGTCCAGTTTAAATTTTCCCAGGCAATGGCGAATGGAGGAAACTCTTTCCTTCGAGAGCCATGCTCTGTATTGGACAGTGTCAATCTGTACACCCAGAAATACGGTAACCCGTGACGGAGTCAGATCGCTTTTCTGTAGGTTTATGACAAAACCGAGAGACTCCAGGTGAGAGATCACCTTAAGGGAGTGTGACAGCGCCTGCCTTCTGCTTCCAGCCAGAATTAGCAGGTCGTCCAGGTAATTCAAGACCCTGAGTCCTTGATTCCTAAGAGGGGTCAGGGCTGCATCCAGACATTTAGTAAATGTACGCGGAGCAGTCTTTAAACCGAAGGGTAAGGCTTTGAATTCATAAGCGTTTCCTTCGAACGCAAAACGGAGGAACTTTCTGTGTCTCCTCCACACGCCTATATGGAAATAGGCGTCTTTCAAATCCACTGTACATGCGTAGTCTCCTGGTCTCACAGACTGGAGAACTTGCCGCAGTGTAAGCATCTTGAACTTGAAAGTTTTAATTCTTTTATTGAGAGTCCTGAGATCCAGAATCGGTCTCAAGGAACGGTCCTTTTTGGGCACCAGGAAGTACTTGCTGTAGTGGCCAGAGCGTAGTTTGCGTCCTGAGACCAAACTAATCACTCCCTTTTGCAGCATCGTTGAAACTTCCTCCCTCAGCACGTGTGCGCGTGCAGGGTTGATCTTAGATTGCAACACCCCTGAGAAACGGGGCGGTCTCTTTGAGAACTGCAACTTGAGCCCGTGACGTATTGTTGTCATGACCCAATCATTTGGTAGACACGCCTCCCAAGCCTGCGCATGCGCGCTGAGCCTGGATGGCATGTTGAATTGCTGCTCCTCGTGTTTCAGCGCTGAAGGGGTGACCTTTGACCCCTCTCGCGCTTTTTCGAGCAGGTTGCTCGGCCCAACAGAAGATATCGCGAGATCAGGCCGTCTCTGGCGGATCTCGTGTATCTTGCTGTGGTTCATAGTTTGACCATGTGGTCTGGGTTTTATAAAAATGGGACTCGAGTCAAGAACCAGGGCAGTCTGTGCTTTGGTACTTTTATTTTTGTACATGTCTGAAACAGTGTCTGTTTTGTTTACATATACAGTAGGCGAGTCATATTTGGTGCGCGCACACATGTCACCAGCTCCTCGTAGTTTTTTACGAGCAGAGACTGGGATCAGAAAGTTAGGTTCCCGTACCTCGTGGGCGGGCAAACCTGTAAAATTATCAGTTCGTCCTGGTTCATCAGGTCCGGAACTGGTTTCCGTAGGAAGAGGTCGAAGCAGCACTCGGACGGTACTGAGAAGCCTCACAGTCCCCAGCGGGTCTCTTTCGTGGGAGACCACGCGTGTTTTCCTTTGGTGGGGCAAATTTTTTCCTTGGCAAACCCTCGCGGAGGGCTTCCGCTTGTTTGCGTCTTTGTTCCAGCCTTGCCTGGACACGTTCCAGGGCTCTCCCAAAGAGTCCCGTCGACTCGATCGGGTGCTGTAGGAAAGTGGACCTCTGGTTCTCCGGGAGGTCCGACAGTGTTAGCCAAAGATGGCGCTGGGCGACAATTATTTCTGCCATTGCTTTGCCCTGGGAAATAGCTACTGTCCCCATCATGCTGAGCACGAGGTCAGAGGCACGGCGGGCCTCATCTATGGCCTCAGTTGCGGCCTGTTCATCTTTTGTTACCTGGATATCTTGTAGTTTTTCTGCCAGGTAGGCCTGTACCATGCTTGACACATTCATTGCGCGAGCCGCGAGGCCTTGGGCCTTGTAGCACTTCTCGAGTTGTTTCTCCGAAGCGCGGCAGGCCCTGCTGGGTAGCACTGGTTTCATCCCCGTGGCTGTGGGGGCCAGGTGAGCCGACAGAGACTCCTCTATTGGGGGTGCGCAGGCAAGACCCAGAGCCTCCATTCCCGCAACATCCAAGAGTCGAGACAATGGCAGCATGATGGGAGCCTTGGGTTCCGCCCAGGAGCGTTTGAGTTCCATGAGAAAGTCCGGAAAAATTGGCATTTTTTGCAACGTTGTCGGTTGCTTCGCGTAGAAGTAGCTTCCCGTCAGCCTCGTAGCCTGTTGGCGAGGCGTGGGGTCTGGCCACGTGACCTACAGGGCATCAGCGGCCCTATGGCACAGGTCGAACAGAGCAGGTACCGACAAGTCCGGTTCCGGAAGGTTCTGCGCCAGGTTCTGGGAGGAATGAACAGTTTCTCCCTTGTCACCGTATTCGGCGTCTATGTCGGACACTTCTGGCGTCGAGTCCTTGACGGCAAGTGAGGAGTCCGACGCATTGTCCTCCCCGACTCGGCCACTGCACTCCAAGTCCACGTTTTCGGGCTCCGGTTCTGGAGCAAGCAGGTTAGTGCGACGTGCGACCTTCATCGCCGCAGTCCTTGCCATAGATTTGGCCAACGTGTCCGTGCGGCGTTTCCTCACTGTGGCCGTCATTTGACGACAGTGGGGGCAGGAGTCGGGGATTCCAGCACTTTCCTCGCGTGCAGGATCCCTAGGCAGACAGGACAGGCCTTGTGGGTGTCCGTCGCCGAGAGGGAGTAGCCGCATCCGCTGGGGCATGGGCGCGAGTGAGGACTCGTCGTCCTGGTTTTCTTCTTCTTTGTCCTCTGCTTTCCCTTCTCGGGAGCCATGTCCGGAGACGAGAAGAGTAGAAGTTGGTCCTAGTTTCCTTTTGTTCGAAGCCGTCTTCTCCGTCGTCTTGCTTTCGCTGGTAGACTGCTAGAGATTAGCAGAAGGTTGTGACGCAGTTAGCGTTGTCGAGCGAAGCTGCAGAAATGAAGAAAAACTTCGGGTAAGTAAAAAAATGCTAGACTAGCTTTCGCCAGCCCAGCAGTACGCAGGACAATTTTCTCTGTACGCTCAGTGTAGGGAGCAAGCTCACCTCAATCAAGCGACGCAACAACAGAGAAGTCCCGCGATGTTCAGGTGTTTCAGCGAGGTGAAGGGCAAAAAAGAGAAAGATGGAGGGGCGTCAGTTGCTTAAGTACCTAAAGGGCGGTACCTCTGGCGCGGGGTGACATCCCCTGCCGTAAAAGGCGTGAATGTATTCCTTCAGGTAATCACGCGGGGGCGCAATTCCCATAGCAAGTATGTTGCACCGAGAGACCACACTGAAAGGGAACTGCTAACAGGGAAAAAGCTTTCCAGTTAAAACTATAATGTACTAAAAGGAAACTTTTTTATTACTTGTACACATACCATTAGCAGCCAATGTGTAAATCATTTGCTTTGTATTTAGAGATCAGTTCTTTTATTGTTGATGCAATGCCGTAAACAGAACAGTGAAGACAGCGGACGAGGCTGATTGGGGAAGCGTTTTTATCAGTTTCTGCTTGTTTAGTGCACACAGTGGAGAGAGATGAAACGAGCTTGGCAAAATGATCGGAAGGTAGTTACCTTCTTGTATTCTCCTTCAGGTATTTTTTTTTAGAGGTGTTGTCTTTTTATGTGAACATCAATGCCATAAAGATAGGCTCTCTCAAGAGAGTCTTCCTGTTTGATTTGTTGGTTCTTTGCTCAAATCAGATGTTCAAGAAAAGGGGGGGGGGGTTCCAATTTACGTTACGTACAAGGCAGCTTGCTCCTTTGCGCCAGATACTAATTGACATGTTGTGTCAACGGCGTTCGACTAGTGTCTTGTCAAGCCGTGCACGCCACGTTTTATGTTCTCCTCTCTATCTCTCCTGCAGTTTCCAGAGATCACCAGCAGCCCCTTCTTAGCCCTCAACACATAAAAGCTTTTCTAATTAGTGTTGCATTAATTGCCACTCACTCCATGACAATCAACTCTGAGCTGAACGTACGCATGCTAAGACGGCCTTTCCCTGGGTTTTGTTTCACCCCCTTCCTCTATTTCGTTATCTGACATGTGTTCATACAGTAAGTGCATACAGACATGGCCACACACACAAAGAAACTCCTCTGTTGCAGATGAAAGCCCAAAGTCTCTGGAAAAGAAAGTTCCTGTCAGTGGAATCCCTGCAATGAAGAAACATCAGGGTTCGAGAATAATATTTCACTCATTATGAAACACTTGGTTTATTAATTATATAAAATGATACAAAGTGGCATACAGTAGCAAGGTATATTGCCTCATTATATTGTGAAGATGATGAAATGCCGTGCGTGTGGAAACCAGTCTAAGCTCGAGCGATGATTGTTTAAACCGCAGTATGAAAGGAGGGAGAGAGCGCCAAACTGTTTTCATTCTATCTGATAGTGCGGTTTAGAGAGGGTGTGCAGATGGATGGAATGTGACACAGACAGAAAGGAGGGCTCTTAAAGAGCACATCAATATTCCAGACTACGTGCAGAGAGCGGTGGAACAGAGTGGAGCTCAGCAGCGAGTGCAGAACAGTGAGGGAGAGAGGACGTGCAACAACTGCATGGGCAAACGTGGTCTGGCCTGTGTTACAGCAGCTGCATTGATTTTCTCATGCTGGGATACAGTCTTTCTCACTCACACACACACACACACACACACCCATACACATGAACGCACATACACACTTGCAGATCAAGTATAGATCATTTAGTGGACCCCCTGCTTGAGCGCCTCAAGTTGAAAAAGCCCAACAGCTATAACCAGTTTGTCTGTTACTCAGCCTGCATCCAGAATGTCCACATTTAACCAAAGGAAGGTGAAAGATCATTTCAGGCTGCTGCCAACATTTACACTTTAGATGAGAGACATTTTATTAGGAGCTCAGAGCTTTGTGGCACGCTCTTGGCGTTTTAGAGCAGTAGATTGATGTCCTGTAGGACTAGGCTCTGACATCAAAGCAGAAAAAAATATTCTATACCTGAATGTTTCACGGACATGTTTATCTTCAAGATAAACTAGAGTTTACATTTTGGTAAATAATATATTTTGGCTTCTTAAAAGGATCTAACAGAATTTCTGCTCTGATGTGTTTTCATATTTCATGCCAAGTTAAAAAAGCAACTCTACTGCTACTCTAGTGGCAAAAACAAAACATTGAATGGGATTTTTTAATCTGTAGTTATTAATTGAATTTCACATTCCACGAGCATTTGACACAAGCATTAAAGGAAAAATGATTATTTTAGACAAAAGCAATACAAATCATAAATAAAGTTGTGCATTCCATGAAGGAATATGATATGTCTGCTGCTGTTCAAGCAACATTTTTAGACTAAAATATTCAAATGTTGACTTCTAGCCATTTTGGCCAAACTATAATGCTTATGTGTGCCCTCTCATGTGATAGTGTGAGAGATTTACTATACTGTATATAGAATTTAACTTGAACTAAAGTATAATGCTCAGAGTAAGTGAGTTCATTTTACTATGAACACATCAAATTCCAGCCCAATACTGTAACATGGATGGAGTTATAGTCATTTTTACTTGTTAATGTGTATAAGATGGGGTGGCCATCTTGAATTAGGTAGGCTTCAAAAATATATTGTTAATGTACATTAAATGATTAATTTCTGAAGATTTCATGAAATATCAACCATGAGTTAATGAACTATGTTTCTTAACATGATTATGCTGTAAGTGTTGAATGTGCAGGTTGATGGCAGGAGACTCCAAAGTAAAAGTAACGGAATAATATGTATTTACAAAAAAACAAAAAAACAAATCAGAGCTGATGTGGCAGCCAAAAACTTACTCAGTGCTAGGCAGCGCTAATCCAAAAATTAGTTCCGCTATTTCTAAAGCACTTATTAATTTATTTAGGTCCGCAATTTCAAAAGCGCTTATGTATTAGCAACGCTAGCGGACGCTAATGCTAATGCTAACGTGCAAATGGCGAACTACTTTTTTAAATCCAGCAGATTTGACCATTTCGTGAAACTGTCAAGCTCAGAAAAACCTTGTGCTATAAAGTCAGCTAAGAAATATATTTTTTCTCAGCAAAGAAATAATTGTTTTTTACCGTGTTTTGTTGTAAAGTCCTATGCTTCTGTGGCCGTCGCGGCCGCCATTTTGAACAGGGCAAATGGCGAACTACTTTTTTAAATCCAGCAGATTTGACCATTTCGTGAACCGGTTAAGCTCAGAAAAACCTTGTGCTATAAAGTCAGCTAAGAAATATATTTTTTCTCAGCAAAGAAATAATTGTTTTTACCGTGTTTTGTTGTAAAGTCCTTTGCTTCTGTGGCCGTCACCATTTTGAAGAGGGCAAATGAGGCGCTGACGCGTCGCGTAGGCCGCTGAGAAACATCCATAAGTTCACCCTCCATGTTAAAAACTCTTTGTCTGACTCTTCGAAAACAAGCAATAAGGCTGCAGAGTAACACACTAGCTGCTAGCTGCGCTCTCTCTAGCCAAGAGACTGAGGGGGACGCTTTTTTGTCACGGACCACATCCGGCGCTGACAGGATATGGTCTGTTAGCAGTCGTCCGGTTGATTTAAGAGCTCGTAAATAAGTTTTTTCGTTTTTACTGATAGATAATTAGTTATTAGCGGTACTGCATTTTAAATAAAAATAGCGCAAATCCGCTTATGAATTATAAAAGTTAGTCAATCCGCTGTAACGCTGACAAATTGTTTAGGTCCGCTATAAGCGAATTAGCGCTTTAGCGTGCCCTAGCGGTCTAGCGCCCACCTTTGAACTTACTTTTAAGGAGATGACAGGGGAGCAGAAATATGTAGTCATAGGAGGACAATGCCCGGACATAGGAGGACACAGACTTTACACAGGACAGTGATGAGACAGGATGAGAAACATGGGGTGACAACAATTAGACACAAGTGAGACAGGAGCTGACTCATGGAGGAAAAACACAGGAGAATGCAGGAGAACAAACAACACAAAAACCCACATTTCTATCAGACAAATAGGGTTGAATACAATAGTTAATGGTGCATAAAAATAAAAATAAAGATTTATTTAAAGTAGCAGCACTTTCAGATTTTGCTGTGAAGCTGTCAACTTAAAGCACACAAAACTTAGAACATCTTTAAAACCTACTGGTTTTTAAGGTTTACTGACTTTGGCAGCCATGTTAATCTGGTTAACTTAAAAGATTATTCAGTTATTGAGGTCAAATCATATATTATTTCCTGAAAGTTTCTTTAAATTCTTCCCAATGTTTAGTTTGCCTTCAGATGGACAGAGTGGACTACAGAAGCTATAGCAATAAACACCAATCTTGCACAATCGTAGTGCTTGAAATTTTTAATGTGCATCTCAGCCACTACCACCCAAATCTTAATTCAATACTGTATTTGATAAAATGACTGAGTTACTACAACTTTTTTTTTTTAAGGTCAGATGGTTGTGTTGCAGCCATCTTGAACCATGGTTTACTCCAAAAAATATTCAGTTGTTTCACTTAAATTCACCCAACAGTTTATGACATGGTGGATTAGTGGTTATCACTGTTGCATAAGAAGGTCTTGAGTTCCAGCCCTGGGTATTGCCTGGGGTTATTTAGTGTGGAGTTTGCATGTTCTCCTCATGTTTTAGTGTTTTTTTTTTCTGGGTACCCCAGTTTCCACCCACAGTCCAAAAACATGCATGTTTAGACTGCCTTCAGACCGAGAACACATCGATGGTTAGTTTTTTTTAATCTCAACAAAATTTGCCTGGTTAAATAAAGGTAAATAATGTTACAAATATTAATAACAAACTCAATCTGAGGCCATTAAAAGAATGATCTTTAACAGGTAAGATATTAATTATTCAATGTCCCCTGAAGTCTACTTCAAAAATTTGAACTGCAGTAGGAGTGAGTTTATTGCCAATACTAATTAATTATAACAATTATTATTTTTTAACTTTTACATTTTTCAAATGTCACCCAATCAATCTAAAAAAAATAAAACAAAATAGGAAAAATCTGTAAAAACCTATTTTAGAAAACCCCACGCCTCGTTACTAAAGGTTTTCAGATACGTCCCCACGTTTCACAGAAACAAAACGTCTTGGAGCAGGCTCTGGTCTCAGAGAGCTCCAGTCAGCAAGGTCTCCACCCACAACAGCCCGGTGCAAACTTCACGGGAGCTCGGTAATACAGTTTGAGTACGTTATTCTGTTGTCGTGTCAACACATGTTTTATGTGTAACAACGCTGGTGTCGGGGAGGGAATGAGTTTGTGAGCGGGAGTCAGACATATCTGTCACACACAACCTGAGGCCTGATGATAGAAGGTGAGGACAGACGGTGAAAGTAATGGAAGGCCCCGCGGCCATGAGCATTATCTCCTCCTGACTCTGACTGACACTCATTAGGACTGCACAGCAGAGAGGGGCGGCTGGAAGCTTATTAAGCCACCTGCTCAAAAAGGCCCTTAATTGAATTCAAGTAATTATAGAGACCTTGCCCATTGTGATATTTTTATTCATCCTGCGGCGAACTCAATCTCTTCTGCATTTGCTATTAATGTTGTCTGCTCTAATACTAATTCACTCTCACACACACATGCACACACACAGAGAAAGTCAGAGCCAGTATTGACAGCCTCACACACACACACAAGCCCACAGTCTGGTCCCTTTAGACGTTACCAAAAGACCCTGACTTCCCTTTTTCAGTCTGTTCTGTGCTTCATTAAAACGTGAGGGGTAATAACATTAATTGCAAAGACAGTTTAGTTTCTCTGAAAATAGATTACAGGTGTAATTGTTTTACCTGAATAACCCGTAGGCGAGGGAAATTCATTAGACCTCGTGTCCCAAGCCTTAATGTAGTTCCTCTCCTTCACTGACCTGACAAACACACACACACACACACACACACACACACATGCAAAAATGTCTATAGCTCAGCCAACTGGACAGATATCGATCAATTACTGTATTTGATTTTATAGTAGCTGATCATAACCCCAACCAATACTATGAGCAGAACCCATCATGTGACAATTTTGCTTAAAATCCTGGATTTATTTTTTTCTTCATTCAACCTTTATTTAAACAGATAAATCACATTGAGCCTCTAAGACTCATTTACAAGTGAGACCTGATTGGACAGACAATAAAAAGTGATGAAAATGACACATAAGGTTTGGAGACAAAAAAATCCTAACATGCTCTTAATCTTTGGCTGAAGGTTAACAGCATGGTAATAAAAAAAACTCACACGACAAGCACATAATGTAATGATGTGACATTTTGGGGGGAGGGGACACAAGGGCAGTGAGCATGTCCACAGACAACACACAGAGGCACTGTCAGGGTCAACCCTGTTTGACGGTGAACAAAATAGCTTGTGAACAGACAGACGTTAATAAATCTCTCAGATATTAATCATTGGATGCACATCTACAGCTGATTAACTTTTGAAGTCTAGCTTTTTCAAGATGGCTGACAGGGCTAATCAACAATAATGGCTGTAACCGAATAATTATAACAAAAAACATATAACTGATGTTTTGTTACACAACCCATACTCAAAGGACTAACAGATGCATGAGATCTCACATTACGTTTGTCAAGGTTGGACCAGTCGACCTACAACTCCACCGTTAATTTACTTAAGATGATCTAAAGCTTTAGCAAGAAGGCAACAAGTGACAAGTAGTCCTGCAGAAAATGTGAGGGCTTAAATATTTTAGATGGTTTGGGAAGGGTTTTAGGTGCTACTCCAATATATAATGATACACTTTGCATGTTTGTGTCTTACAAGTGACTCGTGTCAGTAAGGGGCGTGTGTATTGTGTACACCGTGTTGCGTCACTGACATGATTGTCTGAAGCGCTGTTGGTTTTTTCATGCACAGTCATAGGCGTCGCAACCATCATATGTGAAGGGGTTCATTTGGACACCCCCACTTGTACTATAAAACATTAGTTCAGTCGGAACAGTTTCTTTTTCTCTGTGGATAAATCCTTTCTACTGGATTAAAAGGAGAATACTCAAACCACTAAAACTCCACTCCAGGTTTTCCTGGTTACCTCCAGCTCTCCACCAGCCTGCAGTGTTTCTGTTCTGCGTCTCCACCTGCCTCAGTAGAGAACGCTGACAGGTGGAGGAGGTGGAGACACCTCTGTGTTGATCGCTCGTCAGTTTAGCGAGCTTAGTGCGGACAGTTGTTGACCAGGGAATTGATCATAAACATATACAGTACTGTATACGTTAGGAGGATGTTTGAGAGAAGTGGAGCGCTACGTCAGTAGCATCTTAGCTTAGCAGTAACTGTGACGTTGTAAAACGCTGCAGGTGTAAGAGACGCTGTGTGTTCAGGTGCATTGAAGTTGAAATGTCTTTAAAACCTCACACCTTATTGACCTCAAGCTTTGTGAGAAACATCATTTAGATGAGTAGTGTTGAACACAAGTAAAAACTTATGTGGTGATGTTTTTTTTCTCTTTATAGACACAAATAGTGTTGATCTGTAGTGCATTAAAGTTCAAATGTCTTTAAAATAGCTGAATTTACACAAACATGATGAGAAACATGCTTTAAATGGAATTAAAGTAAAGACATCTAGATCACATATGTCAAAGTGCCGGCCCGCAAATTCATTATTTAAGGCCCCCTGGATGATTTTAATTTATTTTGTGATGGCCTCCCTTCTCCCCTTACAGCCATCCTCTCCACAACATTATTATGAAATATTCATTCTAGTAATTATTTAGTGGAGATTATTTTAAATTATTATTTATTCATAATATATTTGTTATAAACAGCTATATTATAAAACTATGTAAAATACTAAAAACAGGAACATGTCTGTGTTGATTTATGCCAAGAACTTAGCAGATGTACAGCTATTTAATATTTTTATTTAATACATTTATTCATTCATTTAAAAGAGACAAAAAACAACAACAAATTAATCAAAAAGAAAACATTGAATGAAAAGAGTGCCGAAAGAAAAAAAAAATCTTATACCACCCCCTTATAATAAACATTGAACAGTGCAGCCCTTGGCTTGTAGCAAATTTGTTTTGTTGGCCCTTGGGGTATTTGACTTTGACACCCCTGATCTAGATGAAATGTTGCTTTTTTTGGTACAATAGTGACAATATTTTGGACACTGGCATGCGTGTGCGCACACACACAAGCACACGCACATACGCGTTGTAGTGTCCCCCCCCATTACAGATGCTTATGTGCACAGTATTTAACTTATTACAGTCCAGCCCACAGATTTCCATCAAGTCGCTTTTCTCTCTTGATAGTAGATGCACAACATGTTAACAGCTTCTTTAAACAAGCTTACTTTTTTTTGATAAACCTTGCACACGTTTTGCCTACAAATTTCTCTCTCTGCCAGCTAATGATGAAAAACACAAGAGGAGATTTATCTGGTACCACTTTTTTATTTATTTATTCAAAACAACCAATGGTAAGTGCACATTTCAAGCTGTTTTTTCCTTATTATTAAAGCCCCGTGATTGCAATGCGTGAAGATATTTGGCCTCCCTGTTTGCACACTGTCTTGTTCATTTAATCTTGTGTTCATTCTTCCTGCCATGAAGAAATAGATTATTATTTTTTTTTTTTCATTTTGAAAGATCCTTTCAAAGAGACTGTTTCAGGTTTTGTGTTTGGAACAAGCTGATCGACAGCTGTAATCTGAATATCTCATGAGACCCAGAATAGATCCCAAAATGTCAAGGTTTAGTATTTTGCCTGTGTTAAAAGGTGATGATGCTTATGTGTGTGCCAGAGTTCCTGTGTCTATCAGCAAAATAGTCCATGTATTTTTGGGGGTCAAGTCGATTCAACAGCTAATCAACCAGATCCAACAAAAACGGCAATAACTCGGTCATTTTTTACAAACATTAAACTGAAATTAGATGTGGTTGTAAATGTGTCTGGTACAAAATGAGTACACAAAAGAACTCGTATGATCTGTGTTCACAACATTGTCATGGAGGCAAAACAGTCTGAACTACTGGACTGCTTTAATGAGTCATTGCATGTACATCTGCAAATGACTTTTGGAGTCCATCTCATTCAAGATAACTGCAACAGGTAAGCAACTTTTGCAGAAGGGCTATAATAAAGTCTGTTTTACATATACTGGGGAGACATTTGAGGTGGAAAATGCCAACTAGACCTTTGTCTTTCCTCAACACAAGATCTTAGTTTAAAAGCCTTGTATGAAAGGTGCCAGGCACTATGCATTCCTATATAGGAGACTTATAGGGGGTCGAAATGGGGTAGAGGTAGGGCAGCTGACCTGGGACCCGAAAGTCCCAGCTTCGACTCCCAGTTATTCCCACATGTCATGGTGTATCTGAGCAAGACGCCCAATTCCCAATTTCTCCCCGGGTGCTTTCATAGCTGCCCACTGCTCCACCTGGGTGTAACCCAGGTGCGATGGGTTAAATGCAGAGAACTAATTTTGCCATTGCATGGGAACATACAATGGCGACAACACATAGCACATACTTCCTTGTCACATTTATGGCTTTTGGAGCCAGGAATGCAATCAAAACTCAAGGAGCTCAAAGGACAAAAAAAGACAATAATAATGGCAACAACAACTTACAAGAATTGGGAGAAAAAAACAAGGTGTCACAAGGCAAGCAGCTATGTTTACATGGGCAAAATTCTGTGACCGGATTGAAATGTGTTCTGCTTGCATAATCAGATAGCACCGTTTACATGGGCACAATCCGTTCATGACGAGTGTTTACATGCAGCAGGCTTTTATTCTGACCAGAAGTTCTGACATGCGCAGAGTGGTACACTCCCCTTTAAAAAAAACACAGAAGAGGAAGTTACTTTCGTGAAAACCACAGAAGAAGAAGTTACTTCCGGGACGAAAGTAAACAGATGCGCCAAAAATGGACCCGCGCCAGATTTTAATGACAGCGATGGAGTTGTTACTAACTCCCTGACTGAGCCACAGGCCAGCAATGCGTGCTTTTCGTCTTTCTTATTCGCAGTATGAGAACGCTGGAAAAGGAAACACATAGGGATGGGGTGCGTAACGCACATGCGCAGTCAGGACAGTTTTCCACAGTCCGATAAAAGGAACAGACCAAGTGTTTACATGCGCACCGATCGGGTTACAGATCGGCGTAAACCACACGTTTCTTTCGGATCACAAATTAGGTCGGATCACACCGAATACACAAAAAATAACCCGAACGGGGCGTTTACATGACGCACTTTTGTTCCGATCGGCAGTTTGATCCGATTACTTATGTCCATGTAAACATAGCTATTTATAAGACCTGATCATTACATGAAGCATACACAATACCATACTGAACAGGAATGAGGAGGACTGAGGGCAAAAAAAGGCTTGGACTAATAAGGTAGGGGGCTGCAGCTGAGACTAATAGGAATGGTGAACAGGTGTAAGTGGGCATGACAGAACAGAAGATCAGTAACTGACCATGGAACTATACTGATAGCTAGGAACATGGGGAGGTAATGGAGCAAACTACACAAAAAATAAAGAAACTAAACATCATAGAAGATAAACACGAAACACAAACACAAATCATGACATTCCTTCAAGTAAAGCTAGGCATTTTTTATGTGGGACTCTCAAAATCCCTCATTCCTTTACCCTCTTGATACAACAGAAACACTCTCTCTTGATGACAGAAATAAAAAAGAAGCAATGAGGGTTTTTTTCTCACTTGCATCATCAGCTGTAAACTGATAGAGCCACCCATTTTTTAAGCCTTGTCCTTTCATTTCTATTTTTCTTTCTTCTGAAATGACCTAGAAGGCCTCAGATTTAGGACTGAGGCTGCATGGGTCATTTTGATCCAAAGGCAAAGGACAGTTACCTCCCTCACCCCTTGTCTTGCCACCAATTCTTGAAGCTGACGAGCATTTGTTTGTGTCCCTGTGTTGCATCAGGCTCAGAGAGGAGTGTAGTTATTAGCAGCAGAAGGACATGCTTGCTCATCTGCCAGCAGTTTAGTCCGCTCGCCTGTCCACCCACTAGCATTCTGCCAACTGTCAGGCCCTCTTCATGTTCCATTCATCATTGTGTTGAATAAAAGACGACTTTCCTTGGGACATCAACCCTCTGCTGGCCTTTCTGTTCTTTCAACCGGACAGAGGTATAAGGATTAGTTTTAAAAGAAGTGGATTGCTGCTAAGGTGGACATAGCAGGAGTGCATGAATGCATGCTTTAGCTGTGGCGAGTTAATACTCTATTTGGAATAGACTTTAAAACAGAACCAATATATTTTCCATTAAAGATAAAGGACACATAACTTTGTTCTTTTATCAAACATTTACTTTACTCTCTTTTTCAAAGTTTTTTTTCCCCTTTTTGTGTTCGCCATTGATGGCACTCAAAATTGTTGTCTGAGTGTCAAGGTGATACCCAACAGATTTACTTTCACAAGCAGAGCATTATGGCTAGCCTCAATGCTCCACTTGATGTATAAATAAAACTTTATTAGGATTTGCTTTGGCTTTGTTTAAGATGTAATGTACACTGGGATGAAAAAACAAACAAAAAAGAAAACAAAGCTAAAAAAGTGAGAGAAAGGGTAAAAGAGAAAGAAGGCAATAGGAGTAGAGAGAGAGAGAGGTATAAAGAGAACACACATCAACATCATTGAAGTCTGCCTCTAGACCTGCGGAGAGAAGAAAAGACAAAACCGAGAAACCACAACAACAAAACAACATATACAGTATAATGATACAAATAACATCATTAGAAAGTCTTTTATACGGTACATGGTGATACAAGATGTATTTAGTAGCCACCACAACCCAACTGAGTGTGTATCTGATAAACACCTGAATCTAAACACCTGTGTGAGCATGCTTGTCACTATAAGATTTCCCCTTAAGAATGTTTAATAGTGGATGTGGGGACCCACAAATCCACACCCACAGGACATGACGGTAACACAGGGAGGACCGGAGCCACAGACACACAGGGGGCCCCAAGCTTGGAGCTCCAAGAGTCCCCTGGAGTTTTGCCCCTTATCCATAGGGCCCGAAAAGGCACACACAGACAGCTGACAGAGCCTCTGTCAGACTGACCATGTGCCCTACGCACCTGACAGCGACCACAAGCCTGCCTCAGGCCAGGGGCATTTGTGGCGTCTGAATCATGCCAAATCACGCAAGAACAAATACAAATCTCGCGAGAGCAAATACAAACCCTCGAGTGAACAAATGAGACTCGCGAGCGGAATGGAGATGCACGCGAGCGTAGAAAAGAGATCCAAACACACGTGTGCGCACAGAACTACTACGTGCACGTGTGCAAAATGTCTCTACTCCCTTGCTCACTGTTTCCTTCTGCTGCTCGCTCGCGGTGAGCAGCAGGGAGCTGCAGCCGAGGAAGGCCGGCCCATCACACTAAGAGCCCCGCCACACATGCACCCCCTCTTTTTCAAAAAGGTTGGTCTCAGTATTGAAACATTGAGAATTAGAGACTTTTAGAAGACCCTGAAGGTACTCTTATTGTAAAGTGGTAATGTGTTTGGAAATAAAAAAAGTTATACAGTACAGTACATATATTAAAGGTATTCCTTGAAGAAATGCATACGCCTTCGTACCAGATATTTGAACTGAGATCATTTTATGTTGAGAAAGTACGTACAGCAATTTAGTTGAACTTTAAATATAACATAACACTAAGCAATATTGTGAGATCTATCTGCTCTGTACATAGAGTGGGAAGTGAGTCTCAGCTACTACTACCATTTTGAAATGAGCTAACTTCAAATGTATTCTGTTAAGATATGCACCTAATGATTACTTTCTGAAAGTAATGTCCTAGAAAAAGCAATACCATCAACAGTTGCACATTCAAGTTAGGGCTACAGTCATACTACGGTACATGTTGATGTTGTAAGACGTGTAAGAAAGTCACAAATTTTGGTATAAAGGACCCAAAATCAGGCACATTCTGGAGTTTTGCCATTCTTCATAAAAAGTACTGTGTAGTAAGCAGTGACATTTGACATGATTGAAAGTCAACAGGACGATCTGACAATAGGTAAACAAAAACAAGATACATAGGTTGAACTTGCCTAAAATGGGTCATATTATGGTTGAAAAAAAATTGATGCTGTATTATATCTAAATACAGTAGTAGACTATAATATTTATCTTTAGCAATTAAATAATACAAATTTTTTAAAAGCATAAATGTCTTGGAAATTTGAAGTTAAGTTGTAAAAAAAAATCCTTCCATCTGAAAAACAATTTTCAGGTAAAATGAGCCAACATAAAAATAATAAAAAATAAATGAAAAAATAAAATAAAAAAATAAAGCAGACATCAATATAATGTTATCCTAAATGAATGGAAGTCTTTTCTTTGCCAAATGTAACATTGAAGTAAATTAGTTAATGAAACAAATATGCATATTTCTATGAAAACAAACTAACAATTTGTATTCAGAAGAGTCTGTCCCTGAATATTAGTGCTGCTTTTTGGATCAATTAAATATATTTTAATAAGAGATAAAATATTAAAATTATGACAAAACCTCCACAGTAGCTTGGCTGGGATAATGTATCAAGATTTGTTTAAAGTTTGACTTTGTTGCCCTCAAATAATTTTTGAGGGGATATATATATA
>JBBPBX010030340.1:20357-35252 GCA_038048925.1 Garcialebias charrua
ATATATATATATATATATATATATATATATATATATATATATATATAGACAATATAAAAAAACAGCTCGAGCTGTTTCAAAAAACTGACAAAACGTTTAAAACAGAAAAATAAACCAGTGTGAAAATACTTTGTGTAGAAACTGGCAGATGGCAAAGGGAACGTTTGTTGAACGTTCTAAGAACGTTAGGTTAGAACGTTATATCTAGGTTTGTTCAAACGTTAGTCAAAACCTTCAAAGAACGTTCTAAGAACGTTGTGATCTAACAGAACCATGTAAGAACCATACCAGAACGTTAGTTAACGTTCTCTGTTACTTGGGTTAAATCCAGCAGATTTGACCATTTCGTGAATTGATTTAGGAACTGTTAAGCTCAGGAACACTTCTGATATAACGTCAGCTAAGAAATATATTTTTTCTCAGCAAAGAAACAATAGTTTTTTACCTTGTTTTCATGAAAATTCCTTCGTGGCGGCAGCCATTTTAACTGACGACGTCAGTCGACGTTCGTTCAAAACTCCGCCTTCTGTTCTCTGATTGGTCCGGTCAAAAATCGACCGGAGAAATCGTTGTCTATGGGAGAAGTCCCAGACCCTAGTACAAAGCGAAGTGAAGGACAAGGGTCTGGTTTTAACCAGGCTAAGCAGGAACATGACATGAACATAACATGAACATGGCAGGAACATGGTAGGAACATAGCAGGAACATGACATGGACATGGCATGAACATGGCAGGATCATGGAATGAACATGGCATGAACATAGTAGGAACATGGGATGAACATGGCAGGAACATGGCATGAGCGTAGCATGAACATGGCCTGCACATGGTAGGAACATGGCAGGATCATGGCATGACCATGGTAGGAACATGACATGAGCATAGCAGGAACATGACATGAACATAACATGAACATGGCAGGAACATGGTTGGAACATAGCAGGAACATGACAGGAACATGGAATGAACATGGCAGGATCATGGAATGAACATGGCATGAACATGGTAGGAACATGGGATGAACATGGCAGGAACATGGCATTAACATGGTAGGAACATGGCAGGAACATGGCATGAACGTAGCATGAACATGGCCTGCACATGGTAGGAACATGGCAGGATCATGGCATGAACATGGTAGGAACATGGCCTGAACATATCAGGATCATGGCATGAACATAGTAGGAACATGGCAGGAACATGGTATGAACATGACACGAACATGGCATGAACATGGCAGCATGATTTTGGTTTTCATCTGAATGAACCACATAACTTCTAGAACAATATAATTTGTATAAACGAGACTAAAGTAGAAATCTTTACACATAATGCACAGAACCATGATCAGTGAAAACAAAACACAGTCCATCAGCACCAGTCCCTTAAACCAGGGGTCCCCATCCACCGGGCTGGGGAACTGTACCGAGCCTTGGCCCATGTGGTGCTAGACCACATGAAAAAAAGTAAAAAGTGTTATTTTGATTTTTTTTCTATTTCTGTAAGTATGCATGCTATTTTATTTAAAAATTCTACAACTTCCATCTGCACACTTCTAGTGTTTGGCTCAGTTGCATGTTTTTCATGAAACTGTGAGCTCTCAAAGTTAATAGTAAAATGAGTAAACAAAACATTGGATCTTCTTTGAAAAAGGGAAAATGTGAGTGGCTATCCAATGAAGCCCCGAAACCTTAAAAGCAGTTTGGCTACATGGAGCATGAGCATCCTTCATTAGAAGACAAGGCTTTGGAGTTTTTGAAAGACAAAATGTAGAAACAAAGGTCAGAAATAAGTACCGAAGGCCAACACTTGAGTAAATGTGTCTGCCAAGGGCATCAGAAGCATCCATAATGTGGGGAGGGGAAGGGGGTGGCACAATGATTTGTGTAGGTGTGTGTGTGCGTGCGTAAAAAAGTGTGTACTAGTGTACACAAAAGCAGCATTTCACCTAGATTGCCTTTAATTCCACACATTTAAAGCATATTTCTCACTAAGTATGTGCACATTCAGCTCTGGTTTTAATGATATTTTAACTTTAATACAGAGCATCAGGTCGGCACTATTTGTGTTTATAGAAAAATAAAAAATAAACCACTAGACTTTTTTACTTGTGTTCAACACTACTCATCTAAAGGATGTTTCTCATGAAGCTTGAGGACAATAAGGTGTGGGGTTTTAAAGACATTTCAACTTTAATGCACCTGAACACACAGCATCTCTTACACCTATAATAATAATAATAATAATAATCATTTTATCTAAAAGAGCCTTTCAGGACACTCAAGGACACTTAACCACATGTAACCACTTGCAGGACACCTGCAGCATCTTACAACGTCACACTTACTGCTAAGATGCTACAGACGTAGCGCTGCACTTCTCTCAAACATCCTCCTAACACAAATATTTTTTATGATCATCCAGCAAATTGGTTGGTCCACTTAAAGGGGACCACACATGCAAAATTCACTTTTTAATGTTTTTTTACTCAACTTTGGGTATGTACTTCATAAAAAAACAGTCCTAAGGCCAAAGAAATGCACCCAGTGGTTTATTTACTCTAAGTAGATTTATTTGTCTGTGATAAAAACGGTTCGTTTCTCACTTCCTGCGGTTTGTGACGTCACAAACCGCAGCCACAACCCACCCCAACCTGAGTCCAGCCCCTCACCTAGCAACCCCTGGTTAGGCTCAACCCACTTCTGTATTAAACACATGACTGTTGTTTTTCATGATTTCATCTCATCTTTTGTTTATATGTTCTTAATTTCATGTGTACAGCACTTTGTTGCAGCTGTGTTTTTTTTAAATGGCTTTATAAATAAAGTATAATTGTTATTTTTATGTTTTAGTTCAATTTTTAGTGTATTTGCGATCGCTCCCAACGCGCAGCCGGTAAAAATTAAACGAGCAGACCCCCGGCGTAGGGACCGGCGGCAACGGGACCCCTCCTCTGGCGGATGAGAGCGGAGCTTCAACTGTACAGCCTCGCTGCAGCCTCGCAGCAGCGAGGACCTTCTCCTTACGGATTAATTTACGGGAGACACTTGGTGAACTTTGTGTTGTCTTGACTGGAACAGCGATAACTCCCAAAATCGCCGCGTGCAACGAGCGGAGCTGGCGAACACCGGAAGAGGAACAAGCTAACATTAGCATCGGATTCGGGTGGTCTCATGCTAAAAGGAGCAGCAAATTGCGGCGCGCTCAGACGGGTTTCGGTAAGTTATCTTAAGCTAGCACTAACAGTAAGTCAAATGAGTAATAAAAAAAGAGCTAATTTTAAAACAACAACACATTACAGATACTGGCTGTTACAGAGGGCGTAAACAGATCGTTGAAGGGCGTGGACTTCAGAACTTGTATCAGAAACCGGTCGTTCAAAACGAAAGTTAAAAATGGCAGAATTAAAAAGGGTATAATTGATTATCTAAGAATTATTTTGTGTATTAAAATGAATTAATATTGTCAAGATAGCACAGAGACATAACATAAAAATTTTAAAGACCTATATGTGGTCCCCTTTAAGGTGTTTACTGCTTGGTGGGGAAACAGTTTGTTGGAACTTCTCTGACTGATGATGCCCGCTGGATGGAGGGTGAAACGTTTCTATTAAAAAAAAGAAACTGTCCAGATGATCCGACTGAGAATTATTGGATATATTTGATGCACTTTCTCATGTTTTATTTTTCATGTGACCTCTCACACTTGCCCCACTATTGTTGATCCGTGGGAAAATTGCCTTGCATTAAACTCGTTTGTGGTGCAAAAATGGTTGGGGTTCCCATCCTTAAACCTCATCAAGCACAGTGGTGAGGGACGAGGATTTGGGCTTGTTTTGCAGCCACAAGACCTGAGTCATGTAGTCGACTGTGAAATCCTCTGTAGACAACAGTGCTGGGCAGCGCTAATCCAAAAATCAGTTCCGTTATTTCTAAAGCACTTATTAATTTATTTAGGTCCGCAATTTCAAAAGTGCTTATGTATTAGCAATGCTAGCAGACACTAATGCTAATGCGCTAACATGCAAATGGCGAACTACTTTTTTTAATCCAGCAGATTTGACCATTTCGTGAAACTGTCAAGCTCAGAAAAACCTTGTGCTATAAAGTCAGCTAAGAAATATATTTTTTCTCAGCAAAGAAATAATTGTTTTTACCGTGTTTTGTTGTAAAGTCCTTTGCTTCTGTGGCCGTCGCCATTTTGAAGAGGGCAAATGAGGCGCTGACGCGTCGCGTAGGCCGCTGAGAAACATCCATAAGTTCACCCTCCATGTTAAAAACTCTTCGTCTGACTCTTCGAAAACAAGCAATAAGGCTGCAGAGTAACACACTGGCTGCTAACTGCTATAGAGAGAGCGCTCTCTCTAGCCAAGAGACTGAGGGGGACGCTTTTTTGTCACGGACCACATCCGGCGCTGACAGGATATGGTCTGTTAGCAGTCGTCCGGTTGATTTAAGAGCTCGTAAATAAGTTTTTTCGTTTTTACTGATAGATAATTAGTTATTAGCGGTACTGCATTTTAAATAAAAATAGCGCAAATCCGCTTATGAATTATAAAAGTTAGTCAATCCGCTGTAACGCTGACAAATTCTTTAGGTCCGCTATAAGCGGATTAGTGCTTTAGCGCTCCCTAGCGGTCTGGCGCCCACCTTAGGTAGACAAAAACAAACAAACTAACAAACAAACAAAAAAACATCTCGAGTCAAATGTGAGGCCAACCATTGTTTCCAATACACACTCATATCTCTTCCATGATATTTGTCGGGGGAGGGGGTGCAGCTCAGCGTGAGGGAAATGGAGTGCTACCTCTAGTTTTTAACTGGCGTGTGTGTGCTGCACACCGCTAGACAAAATCAATCAATCCGTCTGTCAGTCAGTAAGTACTGTAAGAAAGTAAGTAAGTAAGTACTGTAAGTAAGTATGTGAGTATTGTAAGAATGTAAGCAAGTACTGTAAATAATCATTGTAAGTTCTGTAAGAAAGTCTAACCTTGGTCTAATTGAGATGCGGGATACACCTTTGTCTCTTTGAACTGTTCCAGTGATACCTTTTGCTGGTCCTCTCAGTAAAACAGACATTTAACACAATTTATTCCATTTAGTTGGAGTCTATGAACATAATCTCTCACAAAGACACTATTTCTACTCTTTTAATTATGTTCTAATACAAATGTAATCTAAGCATCACCTGTGTTATTCATATGAGCAGTTGTTGTACTTTACAACATGCTGGTGAAGATTCTCAGTCGTCCAGGACATGATAAAATCAAAAAAGGCGTTCAATACAAGATCAACTGGACTTTATTTGTTACAGAAGACGTTTCGACCTCTATCCAGAGGGCTTTATCAATTCAATGAAACAGACTGTGTGCGTGTGGAGTTATAACAGTCTTAGGAGTCAGCGTCTTCTGTAACAAATAAAGTCCAGTTGATTTTGTATCGAATGCCTTTTTTGATTTTACTTTACAATATGTTTTATGATCACATGTGCTGGTTTATTCTGCATCAACGATGGTGCTCAAAAACTGTGTGAAAGTTGAAGGCCCGGGTCGGAGTGGCCTGATAGTTTTGTTTAGAAATTGAAAAAAAACAGTTAATCAGTTGTTTTCATGAACATGGTTCCACAACTCCCTGACTTTCTCTAAACAATTTCTTTCTGTTTCTGGCTGCTTCTGACTTTCACCTTGAATCCTGATAACGTCAAAGTGAACTCTTTGACGTGACTCTAACTCCCTTCCACTGGTCCACGACCAATCAGGAGACTGAATATCTGATGTCAACACTTTTGGTAAAAAGCGTTCACTTCCTTGATAGTTCAGTCGGAATGGACAGTGAGAGCTGTCATGTTCTCCTTCTTTAAGCTGGATAAACTGCAGTCACGAGTCAAAGACTGGTTTATCAGCTGAGAATTTATAGCATGTCACCATAAATTCAACAGAGCTAAAAGCTCCCAGTTCTTAACTTTCCTTTCTGGAATATTTTATCTTGGAAAAAGAACTAGAAATGCTCACTGCTTTACTCAATGAAGCAGACATGCAGGAATCACTGAGGGTAAACAGACTGACCTCTTCGGACTTCAAGGGCCAATCCGTTCTTGGGAGAACGTCAAAGGTAACGAGTCACTGATTGTTTACCAACCGGACCTGGGTCCAGATGAAATTGCATGGAGAGTGTCATTTCTGGTCATACACTAAAGATAATTCATTTCCTTTAAACTTCCATCTTTCCACCCTCCTCCTATTCTTCTTAAACTTCCCCCTTATCTCATCCTAAGCTGGTAACTAGATTTTAAGCTAAATGCCTGCGGATATAAGTAAACATGTCATCACATTACTTGTGTCTGTTGTTTATAATTAAATTTGCTGACGAGTTTAATTTGTAAGAAATTGAAATCAGTCAATCAAGTGTAATGATGTTAAATTTAGTTGATTTTATTTGTTAAATACAAGGCAGTGTCTCTGGCATGCCAACCATAGTTAACGTTTCCATTGTCACTTTATGGCTTTTTGGTTTATTGTCCATCACAAATGATCACAGAAGTGTTATGGTAATCCTGAAAAGAAATATAATCTGTGAATTACTATTCAATCTGAATAAGTAATTAATTAAGGTAAAGTGTGTCAGTTTAACCTGACTCATATCCTTGTAAGTAAGTCCTGTATGTAAGCAAGTAAGTAAGTACTGCAATTAAGTAATTACTGTAAGTAAGTAGGTAAGTAAGTAAGAAAGTACAATAAGTAAGTAATTACTATAAGTAATTATGTACTATAAGTAAGTACCGGCAAGTAAATACTGTAAGTAAAATCAAGGTGTTCCAATGGTCCAGTCAAAGTCCAGACTTCACCCTGACTAAGGTGCTGTGGTGGGACATTAAGAAAGCTGTTCAGAAAATAACTGCAAATCTCAACGAAGTGAAACAACACTCTAAAGAAGTGTGGAATAAAATCCCTCCACAACCATGTGAGATGTACAGTACAGAAAATGGCTATTTATAATTTAAAACAAAATCTTTGTTTTTGTGTAATAGATAGCTACATGGTGGAATCTGTTGTGTGTTTTTGTATACTTGAGGTTAGATTTAAATACATTTAGATCTTGATAAAAAACAGAACATTGTATTATGTCCTAGGATAAAACCCTAGAATTAAGAGAGGGTGAGCTTTTGTTTTTCTGATGACTGCTCAAAGATGTCAACTCAGGATCCTCTTTTTGTCCCGATACGACTGCCTTTTATATTTTTTGTATTTGGACAACACTAATTCTGCATCACCTTGGCAGATGCTAAACAATTTGTCGCTCACAATTGGAAATATTGATTTGTAGTCAGACAGGGGCCCATAAACTGTATTTATGCATGTTTGTCAGGCAAATTTATGGGAACACAATAACAGTCAGATTGATATGTCAGTGCAGCTGAGCATGGATAGTTATCTTTGAGTTTAACAGGTAACACTTATGAGCCGTGAGTGAATCACCATTTCAAACCTGTTTTGACAAGGGAGGGTGGAATGGTTGAACAACAAATATGCAAATGAGAACAATTTAATTGTGAGTTCGTCTGTGTTAAAACACAATGTACCAAATGATGAAAAATTATTTCTACCTTTTTTCATTCCCTCAGATTAAGCAAAGTAATCAAAGCTGAGTTTCTCACACACCAGGCTGTGCTGGGAAATATTGCAAATTCTCCAACTGAAAAAATATTCAGAAGATGAACGTCTCCCTAAAGGGACAAAAATCATTTCTAAGTGACTTTAAAAGTGTGGATGTGCATTGCTTTTCCAAGGAAACTATTATTCCTATGTCTTAAAGCACAGACTCACACTGTACACTTTATAGAGTAACGTGATCCTGTGTAACAAGCGTAAATGCAAAGACACACCAGCACTGTTATCTGCTTTTTAACATCAGCACTCTCGTGCTCTTGTCTTCATGAAGAGGTCTAATTAGTTGTTTTTGACATTAGTGTGACACAAAGCCCTCAGGGGGAATGAAACTGAGTGCGGGTTGATTTTTCAAGGAGGACTCAGGACGGATAGAGGAACAGAGAGAGATGAGGTTTGTAGGGAGAGATGACGATGGAGAGAACATGAGCAACACAAATTTATTATCCACCACTGCAAAGAAAGGTCAGCGATCATGTAATTGTCTGTGTTTGTGTGAATGTGTGTATGTGTTAATATGTACGTCTGTTAAGGAAAAGGGCTTCCAGCAGCCTGAAAATGTATTTTTTGGATGTAGATGTACAATGTACTATCGTTTGGAGTTTAGATGGCCACCACAGCCAGTGAGCATTAACCTACACATATAAGTTAATCAGTTTTACAGAAGTTGAGACAAATATTGATGCGGTAGTATCTGATTACCTTTTCACTTTGCATTTGTTAGCTAAAGACCTGTATGGGTTGGAGATGACGCTCAGTCCAGATTTTAACTCGGTATTTGTAACTCTGACAGTTACAGCAATTCTGATTGATTACTTCTGAATTACATCTTGAATTAGGTTCACTCTAAAAGACTGTTGGTTGTAGATATACATTCAATAATTACATTATGAGAGTTTCAATAAAATACACTCATGAGATATTTGTTCTTATTGACAAACACACAGACAGTTACATGATTTGCCTGATCTTGTAGGATGATAAAAAACTTAAAACAAACATAAATTAAATATCCCCTTTTTGTGGTAATTAACAAGCCAATGTTCACATTGCAATCCAACTTGCCTCTCCAGTTTAGTACCAGTTCAAAATTCCCATGAACCATTATAAAAAAAAAAACATATAATAATAATCAAAAGTAAGCTTTCATTTGTGGGATAATTTTGTAGTTTTTTTATGTATTTATTTATTTATTTTTACTGTGACAACCATAGATAGAATGGCAGAATCAGGTATAATGTATATATAGTTTCAATGTGGGAGTCGATGAGGAGGTTGCTTTTGTTGCAAATAATTTCTGCCATAGTCGAAATAACAATTTTGTGAAAAAGTAAAAGCAATACCATTTTGCTATTGGCACTTAGCATTTATAGTTCATTTATTCATTTATTTTGGTGTATTATTAGAGCTTAGTTTGCACCACCCCCAGAAAATGTGGTCTTCCAACATGCCAGAGGATGTTTTTATTTTTGCACTTGACATGAATGCAAGGTGCTATGTGGAATATACACAGTTGTTGTCAACAGTGACAAAGAGCACAGAATAAACAGATTTTGCATTTGTTCAATGCAATGAAAATGTTAAAAAGCATCATGGCCAGGAGCACTGCTGAGCCATGTTTACTGAAGGATTTCTAAGATGACCTGGCTGTAAAGAGCCCTTTGAGACATTTGAACAGATTATCAGATTTGTGTGCTTTTGCTTTAAAAACAGTGTGTGTTCATAAACTACAGGATTCCTTCTGATCTGAGTAATTTCAACAATGAGGCATTTGTACAATACAATACAATACAATACAACTTTATTTATAAAGCACTTTAAAACAACACCGTTGGCCAAAGTGCTGTACACCAACACAGACAAGCATACAACTATAAACTCAACAAATACCATAAAAGTAATAAATTACCAGATCAAACAGCAAACAGTAAAAACTATAAAAGAAAAACTTAAAAACAGTAAAACCAACATTTCAAGCTGTGTTAAAAGCCAAAGAGAAAAAATGTGTCTTCAGAGCAGACTTGAAAACAGGAAGTGAGTCAGTTTGTCTGACACGCAGAGGCAGCTCGTTCCACAGTTTAGGGGCAGCGACTGAGAACGCTCGGTCACCTCTCAGCCTCCTGTTGGACTTTGGGACGACCAGCAGCAGCTGATCTGCTGACCTCAGAGAGCGTGAGGGAATGTACGGCTGGAGAAGGTCGGACAGATACTGTGGGGCGAGACCATGAAGACATTTGAATACAAACAAAAGAACCTTAAAATTAATCCGGAAACAAACTGGGAGCCAGTGTAGTGATTTTAAGACAGGGGTGATGTGTTCACATTTCCTGGTACCAGTTAAAAGGCGAGCAGCAGAATTCTGAACCAGTTGAAGTCGAGTCAGTAATGACTGGCTCAGACCAACGTAAAGTGAGTTGCAATAGTCCAGACGAGTTGTAATAAAAGCATGGATTAAAATCTCAAAATGACGTTGTGACAGAAATGGTTTCACCTTGGCCAGTTGTCGCAGGTGATAAAAGCTGGACTTGACCACAGATTTAATCTGAGCATCCAGCTTAAAATCACTGTCCAGCCTTACACCCAGGTTAGTTGCTGTCTCAGTCAGATGTTGTGTTAAAGGACCCAGATCAGCATGAACAGTGGAACCCACACTGGGCTTAAATAACAGGACCTCAGTCTTTTTCTCGTTAAAATGTAAAAAGTTGTGTGACATCCATGCTCTGATTTCAGCCATACAATCCAGAAGTTGGTTCAGGGAGTATTGTTTCAATGGAACATAAATTTGGCTGTCATCGGCGTAAAAATGAAAAGAAATACCATGTTTCCGGAGAATATGTCCCAGAGGTAGTAAATATAGGGAAAACAGAAGGGGGCCAAGTATAGACCCCTGAGGTATCTGAATCTGTTGGAATCCTGGCAAAAACCAATGCAGATTTGTTCCTGTCTTTGATTTTATACGTCTACCTTATAATGTTTTGCTAGTTTTTTGATACTTTGTTAAAAAAAAAAAAAACTTTCTTTTGTTTTTTTCTCTCTTTTGTTTTCTATTGTTTATTGTTTGTTTGTTTATTGTTTATTGTTTAAGGAAATTCTACCACTGCTGTTCATTGTTCTTTAGTTTTAGCAGGTCGCTTTCGTAAATGAGCCCATGAGGTTCAAAAGATTTACCTGACTAAATAAAGGTTGAATGAAAAAAAGGTACTCCACATGTGAGAGGTGTTACAGAGGACTCCACAGAACCTAGACGCACACAAAAGCTTCTCTCTGTTAAATAGGATCTAAACCACTGTAGAGCAGGACCCTGAATGCCCACCCAGTTCTCCAGGCGAGACAGGAGGATGTGATGGTCCACCGTATCGAAGGCAGCAGTTAGGTCCAACAGCATTAAAACTACACAGTGACCAGAGTCTGTGGCTATGAGAATGTCATTGCAAACCTTCAACAGTGCTGACTCAGTACTAATTGTAGGTCTCATTTATTTAGCTCTCAATCTCCAGCTAAACTTTGACTGCTTTTAGCCATGACGCACAAACACAAAAATATTCAAGACCCCAAATCCCAGAAAGCACCATCTGGCATTTTCCCACTAATTGATTAGGGCTGATCTGAGGTCTAAACGTCCAAGAACTTTTAACCTATTGCTGATATTATGATTATACAGTGTGCTAAAATAAATAAATAATAATAATAAAAAAATAAATAAAAATAATATATATATATATATATATATATATATATATATATATTATATATATATACAGGGAACCCCCGTGTTACGAACGAGTTCGGGACCTAAGAACGGTTCGCAGCTCGATTCTGCCGTAGGTAGGGGGTGAAAATTATTATTTTTTTAAATTATTCATTCATTCATTCATTCAACCTTTATTTATCATGCTAACGGAGCGCGCACACATTTAAGCATGTACAGTAGTGTACTGTAATGTTAAACATTGCTATTCACATTTACAGAATAAATAAAAATATATTTTCTTACTTTGAGATGGTCAAAGCCGACATCTTAGGTTGTGAAGGATAAATCACCATTATATACGTTATTATGATTAAACCTATATTCTCATTCACAACTGTGTTTCATGTAATCACAAAGGTTTTATACAATCATGTTTAGATGCTTAATGCACTGTGCACATGTTAATCTTACCGGTGTGCAGTTTTGAGCAGACCTGCAGCTTTGAGCAGCTCTAGGAGGTCAACACATTCCAGAGGGAGGAAGGGCGAACAGACACAGAATTTGGCTGATCTAAAGAACAGGTACATCTTTATTACATCATCAGAAATACACTTAGTTTATGCAACACACTTAGTTCATGACACAGAATGTTCACAGGAGAAACATAAATGTAAACATAGCAAAGGAAAGGAAACTAGTTTGATTCTAAACTCCTCTGAAACAAAGAAGCACACACAAATCTAATGCAGGTCACAAGCAGGAGACCTTGGCCCTGCTATAAATCTCAGTTGCGTTGGCAACCATCGTTATCAGTTCGGCTGACCAATGAGACAACAGCAAAAGCCCAGAACATTTTATGATAACTCACACCAAGAGGGGTGAGCTGGCATTCCTTGAGAAGACTTCGAGCGACAGGTCTGTTTCAACGAATCTCTGATCGTGTGCACATTGATCTAATGATGTCTGCTTATTCTGTTAACCTGTATCTTTTTCAATAAATCATATTTGCTTCAAGAGACGCCTGGCTCATTTGAACATCCAAACTGAATTCCTTCAGTTGCCATGCGTTGATTGTTGTCGGGCCGAGCAGCGCGGCGGCCGGCCAGTGAACCACCGCAGCTGCTCCAGACCTGTGTTAGCTAGCTGGCTAGCTTCTGCTAGCCAAGCCATGAGCTGGTGTTGGAGCGGCGGCGCGATCAATCTGCAGCTGCTGCTGCTGCCTGAGACATCCACAAAGTTCACAGAGACGTTTCCAGCTCGTAATTAATCCATATGAAGCCATCCTGGTCACCAGTCTTCGGCCGGCTACCGTGTTAGCTCCCGTGTTAGCTTCTGGAGCTAGCCAGGCCAGAGCCTGGCCGGAGGTGTTCGCGCAGCGGCCTGGCACGATCAGCGATAAATCCGCTGCTGCCTGAGACATCCACAAAGTTCACAGAGACGTTTCCAGCTCGTAATTAATCCATATGAAGCCATCCTGGTCACCAGTCTTGGGCTGGCTCCCGGGCAGCTAACCTAAAATGGCGTCCGGTGTTCTGTGACCGGAGACCCCAGTGACTGAACCTAAAATGGCGTCCGGTGTTCTACATTAATTTGTGACCGTGTAAACTGAAGACCTACTTCCTGTTGCCCAAGATTGCTCAAAAATGATCAGAAATGATCTTTTTTATCATAATTATTATTTATAAAGCCTTTAAAACAACCACAGCTGCAACAAAGTGATGTACACATGAAATTAAGAACATTTAAACACAAAAAAATAAAAATAATAATTTTTTTTTTTTTTAATACAGTAATTTCATATTTTTATTAAATATGATATGTTCGTAGGTCCCGTTGTTCGTAGGTCGATGGAGTCGTAAGTGGGGGGTTACCTGTATATATATATATATATATATATATATATATATATATATATATATATATGTATATATATATATATATATATGTATATATATATATATATATATACAGGTAACCCCCGACCTACGAACGAGTTCGGGACCTAAGAACCGTTCGCAGCTCGATCCTGTCGTAGGTAGGGGGTGAAAATTGCGTCCCGTTCGTAGGTCGTTATTCCGTTCGTAGGTCGCGGAAATACCGCTAACGGTGCGCCGCGCACACATTTAACAGCATGAGACTGACATACTGGGCCATAAACATGCACAGAACTTTATTTACAAACACTTATCTAAACCATTACACCACACATGCATCCATAAACACACACAGTAACTGTACATCAGTAACTTCACATCAGAACTGCAGGAAATCAGCTGGAAATCACATCAGCAAAATGATGTCAACAATCACACATGAACACTTCTCAAAGTGCAGCTTTTAACATCAGAACAGCAGCAGTGCAACCAGTGCGTTGATGAGTGTCCATGTGCATGAGAAAGAAGTCCATGAACTCAGAAAAAGCTAGAAGCAGCAGAAAAATGAAACAAAATTGTCTTACTTTGACTGAAGTGTAGGTAGACAGATGTTTTTCTCATGATCAAACCTGCATCTTGCTCAACAATGAATGTTGGGAGCATTTACTTTTCCACTGTCATGCGCAGTGTCACGCCCATGCCCAACTAACAACAGCCAAGGGGCAATCCCCTCCCCCACCTCGCCGATTGCCGTGTGTGACGCAGTTACGCCGTAGCTCGATTATATACCGTATTTTCCGGTGTATAGGTCGCACCTTTTTATGGTTTTTTCAAGGCCTGCGACCTATACACCAGTGCGACCTATTTATGGATTTTTTTTCATATTTTTAGACCAATTTTTGGCTGAGTTATGGCCCTTTTTCCCTGTTGCATAAAATGGTGCAGTACCAGTTTCGGCCACCAGGGGGCAGTGCAAGTGCAGTACCAGTTTCGGCCGCTATGATCGCTAAAGAGGCCTGTACCAGTATTCTGCTTTATTTACAGATTTATTTGGGTGTAGCTGTAACTGTCAAAGTGCATTTCAATCAGCTGCACCTCCAGATGCTGCATATTTCAGCTCACAGTCAGCTCCACCTCCAGATAATAATAATAATAATAATGAATTCCATTTATAATGCACTTTTCATTAATAAAAATCTCAAAGTGCTACAAAGTGTAACAAAGCAAAGATCAAAATGAAACAAGTGATAAAATCAAATAAAATCAATAATAATATCGACTAAGATCAAAGATAAAATCATGTGGATGCAGATTAGGCTTGCTTAAAAAATAAATAAAATAAAACAAGTGATAAAATCTAGTAAAATATAATAAAATTGCTGCAGCTATCCTGCACTGGTTTCCACAGCAGCTGCAACTCTGAGCAGATCACCTTCAGCTGCAACTGATTTGTCATTTATTAACAAAAATTAAAGTGAGACACAGTCTTACAAAAAAGGCAGCCAACAAACATTTTTTTAGGAGTCTGTAGTTTAATTTTAATGATGTTGGTGGTATTTACATTTTGAAATAAGCTGATTTGTAATAATTTATTAACAAATATCAAAGTGAGACACAGTTTTACAAAAAAGGCAGCCAACAAACATTTTTTTAGGAGTCTGTAGTT
>JBBPBX010030341.1:11875-26187 GCA_038048925.1 Garcialebias charrua
CCCTGGGGTTGTTAATCCGGCCCTGCCTTCAGCTGCTCACTGTTCAAAACCTTTGAGATTTTCAGTCCACAACATTAAAGACTAAACTGTTTTTTGAACAGGAGTTTGCCTACTTTTCATTGAGTGTCTTTAAAACTCAAACTGTTTTCTCCTCAAGAGACTCCCAATCTGGTTTAGGAGACAATGTTTGGAAAGTTGTCAGTTGCTGGGAGCAGAAAAGCTCAAAAGAAACTGATGTAATATTTGAGGAATAATGTGTTCTGATTTTGTGCAACAGAAGAAAAAAAATATGTCTGTTAAAATTTAATATTTAAAAAAACAAATGTGTGTTTTTAATTAGAGAACTATTGGTTTTGAATCAAAAAGTGCCACTTGTAAGGAGCTTCCACATCATTTAAATACATTTGAGGCTTTTTAATGTCCTCGTCCCTCCTTTGAAAGGGATCACTTTTTTGTGTTCACGCGTTTTTATTTCATGAGATTTGCTGTTTTACCTCAACGTTGGCCTCTTTATGAATCAAATTTATTATTTATCAGGCCAGTGTAATCCTTTATAAATAACTTCTGGTCAAACTAAAGCTGCCTTATTGAGAATTACAGAAGAAAAGCCTAAAATTACTTAAGACCAAAATATAGAACTGATTCAAACAAATGGAAATTGGCCAAATGTTATACCTTTTTTGTTTTATGCTAACAATAAAGCTGCAGAATAAACTTTTATAATGCCTAATGTTTGAGATTAGTGATATCTTCCATTTGATAGGTATCTATGTGGCAGATTAGTGCAGTAGTAGTGCAGAAAAACTTGATTGCTGCACCTGCTTAGAATGTTATCAGCCCATTAAATGGCCATTATTAGTTGTTATCATCCCCATAGCTTGCTTTCAGACTTTCCCTCTTGTACTTCCTATAGCAGGCTCATTAGGTTGTTACCACAGAATTACAAGGTTATGGTTAGGTATCCTCTCGAGTTCATTTTAGATGCCGAATTAAAGCCTTATATGGAATTAATTTGTAATAAATCCTAGATATGCAGCTTAACAATAGTAGGTCAATTGTAAATAAAGGTTTTAAATAAAGCAAATAAAAAAAGCTTCTAGTTTTACACGTGGCCAAAGCTGCATATATATTATCAGCAATAACAACATACTTTAAACCATAGGAGGTACAGGAGGGACAGTCTGAAGGCAACCGATGGGGACGATAACGACTAATAACAGCCATTTTAATGGGCTGATAACATTCGATTGATTAGTGGTTACTAGATTACTGTTAGTTTTGGTGAAGTAAGCAAGTAATTCCAATGTATTTCATTCAGGAAACTTACTTTATGTGATTTTTGTAAAAGCTTCTGTAGAACTCAGATCCAGTGACTATAGACGACCTGACACTCATGGTGTATTTAAACAATTTACGTAAATGGTTAAAGAATAATCAAGATTTGCATTATGATGTCGTCTGTCACAATAATTTTCATGTTTGTGGGGTTTGTCCTGCTTCTTAATAATGTATGCCTTCACTATCCTGAATGTTTTAGATGATTTTCTGCTTCGACACACTGGATTAAGATGAATGGGCGATTTACAGGCTTTTATTCTGTTCTTATGGTGACTATGCCTTGTTAAAGGACAAGTTGTTGGGCTTTTTTATTATTTTGTCATCTTTTATAATAATAATAACAATAACAACAACAACAATAATAATAATAATAATAATAATAATAATAATAATAGGATGGAACAATGGCTCAGTTGGTAGAGCTGCTCGGCAAGAAGGGCACCGGTTCAAATCTTGTCCCGGTGACAGTTTCTAAGTGGAGTTTGCATGTTCTCTCCGTGCATACATGCGTTTTCTTTCTCTGGTTTCCTCTCACAGACCAAAAACCCAAATAGGCCGACTGGTGACTCTAAATTGTCCCTAGATGTGATAGAGAGAGTGAATGGTTGTTTGTCTCATTTGTTATGTGTCCCTGTGAAGGAATGATAATAATAAAAAAACATTTACCGGTAATGGTTGTGTAGGGGTACCGGTACAATGAATGAATTAATCTTTACACAATAATTTTCTAGTCCCATTATTAAAAGAAAATCAGTGTGATCTAAAATAGGAGTTGATCAGAATTTGTCACAGTTTTTTTTTTCTTTCTGTGTTTTAAATTGGGTGTCAGTGCAGAAGTTGAAAGTGGTTTAAGAATGTCTTTCCCTCATTCCCTGTAGCAGTGAGAGGAGATGTGTGTGCGTGCGTGAGTGTGCGTGCGTGCGTGCGTGCGTGCGTGCGTGCGTGCGTGCGTGCGTGTGTGTGTGTGTGTGTACTTGCCCTGCTAGAATTTAGAACTTATAATTCTCAGACTTCATTAAATGTTCATATGGGTCATGAAGTTCCTGGTTCTTCTCACCTCAGTTGACCATCCTTGAGTTAATTAAGGTTAGTGAATTATGTTTATGTGCATGTTATTGGTGCTGTTGTTTATTGAATGTTAATGCTGGTTCAGTTGAATCACCTTAACTTTAAATAATGCAACTCAATTAGTGACCAGATAAAGGATCCTTATTTGTTACCTTGTTAAGACCATTTTTCCAGTATGCACCAACTTGTGAGGTCCCACTGCTACTTAGGGTCCAAACCCTGGTCCTTGTATGTTCAAACGCTGTCTTTGGGTTACGGGTTAGATTCTAAGATGTGAACTGAGTTCAGGTTAGGGTTTGGCATGTACTGGTAATAATTAGGTTTAGGGAACGGGTTGGAATGGAAAATAGATCAGTGCAAAGTTCTTGTAATGGCAAAATAATGTGTGTATGTGTGTGTGGTGGGGTGCATGCGTGCGTGCACATATAACACCATCTGTGGATCCAACCTTTTGTGACAGGCGGTGGTCCTTGTTCATTAACTCTGACAGCATGGTTCCAGTGTGTGTGGATGTGTGTGTGTTTACGTACATGGCAAGATCACATGAGGCCAAAAAGCCTCACTTGTCTGTTTCTTCTCCCTTGTCTCTCGTTCTCTCTATTGCTGTCATTAGGTTTTTTCCATCTGTAATTCTCAGTGGATCGACGGCTCTCTGATCCATAAGCACTCTGTTAAAGAACGTTGTATTGCTATTGATTTTTTCCTCTGATCCCTTACTTTGTCCAGGCACAATACAAACCACATTTTCCTGTTGAGATGAGAATTCAATCGTGATGGAGAGTCTCGCCTCGGTGTTGCAAACTGGATTTTAACGACTCAAGTACTGCTCTGTGCTCTGCACAGACACTGTACGGTGGTGTAATCAATGAAAGAAACAGCCGCAAAAGAATGCTTTGTAATGTTGAGTAAAAATAATTAGTAGTTTCAAAGTAACTTTAAAAAAATCCACATGTATAGATCTGATCTGAAAGTCAACAAAAGAGGTAATTGTTAAAAGTATCCAAATGTACTAAAAATCAGGAAGCATCAACATGTGCAAAGTTGTTCGACAATCACTTCTTTACCACGTGTGAGTTTGTGTGTGTGTTTCTAGCAAAATATCTCATGAACCATTGGACAAAATACTCATTCTAGTTTAATTTATTATTGATTGACTGCTTCAAGGGCGGGAAGCACGGTGGATCAGTTGGTAGAGCTGTTACCTCTCAGCGAGAAGGTCGCCAGTTCAAATCCCGGCCCGAGACTTTCCTGGGTGGAGTTCGCATGTTCTCTCCGTGCATGCATGGGTTTTCTCCGGGTACTCCGGTTTCCTCCCACAGACCAAAAACATGCACGTTAGACTGATTGGTAACTAAATTGTTTCTAGGTGTGAGTGAGAGAGGGAATGGTTGTTTGTCTCTATGTGTCTCTGTGGACTGAAGACCTGTGATAGCTGGACATGGGTACCAGTGACCCCTGCGACCCAAAAAGGAAGAAGTGGGTAAAAGATGATGGGTGATTCATGGGCGGAACGAGTTTGTGTCCAGTTTTTGATGACGGGTTTAGATGACATAATCAGAGTACCCACAAAGAGAAGGTATTACAGGTCTCCCTTGTAAATGAGTCCTTGAGGCTCAACGAGACCAACCTGTTTAAATAAAGATTGAATTGAAAAATTGAACAATGTCTCTACTATGAGCACCAAACATAGAAAGCCTCCCCCCAAAAACGAAGCTAAAAACACCTCAAAGTGCCACCTTACAGAACAACTACTGAAGCAAAAGCTGCTAAAAACTTTGAAAGCTCACAGCTTGTGGCTGCTGCTCAGTGCCCCGAGCACCTTGTATAGACACGTGTGCCACAACTGAACCATGTGAAATAGTGCTCTGGTTGATGAATTATGCTTTCTTTAGATCATCCAAACAGCCATGCACCTGATTTGCCTGAGGGAAAATGCTGCAGTAGTGGGATGCATTCTAAAAGTCGAGGAAGGTCGGTAAAATGCTTTGAGCTAAATCTGCTGCACAACTTTGTGTCCTGAATTTGTTTGGACGTTACTTTGCCACATACAACCTGCTTAAACAATGTATATATACCATATATGCACCCTTTAATAGTGCAGTGCTCCTCAATTTTAGACTTTATACTCCACAGATCTCAATCCAGCTTAGTATACTGTATACACAATGGAGTCTGCTCCTTGCAACTTAAATGACATAAGGACTCATGTTTTGGTGATAAATATGGCAAGAGACCTTCAGAAGTGTTTCAGAGTCCATATCTTTACAGGTGAAAGTGAAGGCAAATATAAAATATTTAGGTTAGACAAAAGAAAATCAAACTCTTGCTGGAAGGAGAGAAACAGTAAAAGGCATAAAAATGCACGTGTTCAAATAGGTTCTGTGATGGAGCTGGTGGCTTTCATCCCATTACCTGAGTTTTGTTTTTATCCTTCCACGAGCTGTCTGTTCACCGAATGCCCTTGGACTTTTCTCCTGATTTCAAATACCTGACTCACTCTGTTTGCATTTCCTCAGTCAGTCCCTATTTTGTACACATTCCGTTAAGGCTTTGTGCTTTTTAAACTTGTTCAAGGTAAATTTATTTCTCTGTGTAAATCTAGTTGTTCCTGCTTTTGTCTACGTGCCACTGAGCAAATTTTGCACTTTAATAAACTACAACGTACTATATCTTCTTCAGCTTTGTGTCTGAATCATCCATATTCTTGGTGTCATTCAATTGTATCTCCCATCAGAATTCACAAAAGAGCATTATCCCAAATCCAGGTTGTAGATGGGATAAGAGTTTGTTTATTTTTGTTTTAATTGTTTTTCTTTATGGTCCAGATTGAAAACTGTAAAACCCAGTGAAACGTATATATATATATTTTTAAAAAAAATATATATTCATGGTTCATTTTTTATTTTTTATGAAGCATTGGTTTGAATGAGACACTCTGTTTACCTATTTTCACTGATGCTTTGAAATGTACATTATTATTTATTAAATGTTTATCATCACAGATGCAGGATCATCAAGATTTTATTTATTTGGGCAAAAAGGTGAATTACAATTTTGCTCACTGTTAACAAGCAAAATGTTTTTTAATCTGAGTCTCGCATTTAATTTTCTTTTTTCATCCCTGAAATGTGTTATGAGCAGTTTGATCCGGGTGAAGGAAGTCTCAGATTTTATGTACAGTCCTTTAGCAGTGACACCCCCCCCCCCCCACACACACACACACACACACACATACATTTTGCTCCAAGGAAGCACAGTTTCAACCATTACTTCTGCCTCACTGCTGCACAAACAGGCTTGCGGAGGCTGGAGGACTGTTCACCATTGGTGTGCATATGCACAGACACACATATTTATGTAGTCTCGCTCCCTGCAGGACTGGAGGCATGTGGAAATCACTGGGGTGCCAGCACATATGTGTCACTTTGTCCTGAAAACGTGTTACATTTATCAAAGAGGCCAATAGTTGAGGTTGTATATAAATGAGTATAAAGCATCTGTTTGCTTCTTGTACATTCAAAGGTTAGCTGCTTCCTCTAAATAAAATGCCTCTCGACTTGGCTTTTTCTCCCATTCAAATAACCAAACCACTTCAAATCATGCGCCTCGCTGCATGATGAACTGTGGTTTTCACCAGCTTTAAATTGGTCTGAGACTTGTTGCCTTAAAGCAAGCAGCCAGGGTGTTTTTCAGCGTTTGAAAACAAATGCCACGCACGCGAGGGAGGCTGCATCCGGAGAGAACACCAACCGGCAACATCAAAAATATGAAACGAGACAAAGGGGAGGTTCATGTGTTAGAGAGCAAATTCGGTGATGTAGAAGAAAGTAATGTAAATGAATATTTAAAATGTCTTTATTGGCTCGTGTTTTTTGTGTTGCAGACTGTGTGGTACCGTGTGGACCATGACTCACTGTTTCAGTGGGCTGTTGCTAAAATGACTGGTCTGTTTAGCGGAGACAGAAGCCTGTGGTGGTTTTTCTACAATTTGATTGATTTTCTTTTTTTCTTTAAACAAGCGCGTTGGCCTGACTACAAAACAACTCTTCTTTGTTGCAATCTCTTAGGAAAAGAAAGACTTTCTACCATTCAAACGCACACTCTGAGAAACTACAAAGCCTGCACTATTTTCATTAAAGAGTAATTAAAATATATTCATGCACCTGTTGGGGTTTGACTTCAATCTGCTGCTTTTTCAAGTCGATACTGCAGCGTCTGTAATTTCTTCCTATCTTAATGTTCTTAAAGCTGATTTTGAGGACTAGCAAATACAGGTAGTCCCCGATTTACGAGCGAGATCCGTTACAACGAGGCGCTCGTAAACCGGAAATCTCGTAATTTGGAACGGCCGCCATTTCGCTCGTAAATCCGGAAATCCGCTCGTAAATTGGAACGGTTTTCGCTAGCGCACCTAAAAACACTCTATTTTCATCTAAAAACTACTTTTGAGTGCATAAAAATGATCGGAAACGTGTGTTTATATGCTTAACTTGCTAACTGAAGTGAAAAAACACATGAAAACTCAGTATTTTTTTCGTTTTTTCCAAAAATGTGCAGCTCGTAAGTCTGGAACCTCGCAGATCAGAGCGCTCGTAAATCGGGGACTACCTGTACTGTAGTAGAGAACTTAAATTGTGTTCCCTTTCAGTCATGTCTCTCGGTGCAACATACTTGCTATGGGAATTGCACCCCGTGCGATTACCTGAAGGAATACACTCACGCCTTTACGGCAAGGGCGTCAGCGTTGCGCCAGAGGCCCCGCCCTCTGGGTACTTAAGCCGCTGACGCCCATCCAACTTTCTCTATTTGCCCTTCACCTCGCTTAAACCTGAACTACCTCTCTTCGCGGGACTTCTCTGTTGCTTCATCGCTCAACCAGAGGTGAGCTTGCTCCCTACACAGAGCGTACGGAGAATTATTCCTGCGTACTGCTGGGCTAGCAAAAGCTAGTCAGGCGCTATTTCTCTTAACCCCAAAGTTTTTTCTTCTCTCTCCGCAGACTGCTTCGCTCGACGGCGCTAACTGCACGAACAACTGCTACCCCTGCTAACTCGTAGCGGGCTAGCCAGCGAAAGCGACGCGACGGAGGAGACGTCTCAAAATAAAAGGAAAAGGATTTTGGAAGGACTCGCTCGCCTTATCTCGGGCATGCCTTGGAGAAAGGAAAGCGAAAGACAAGACTTCCAAGGAAAACTAGCAGGACGGCGAGCCCAACCTCGCGCACCTGTCCTAGCAGATACGGTTTCTACCTCGCAGCGACGGACACACACAAGGCCTGTCCCGTCTGCTTAGGGATGTTACACGCAAAAATGGGGCTGGTTGTGCCCGACTCTTGCCCACACTGCAGCCAGATGCTGGAGGCGGTGAGGAGGCACCGGGCGGACTTCGTCGCCAAGGCCATGGGCGCCGCGGCAGCGCCAGCGGACCCAGACACCACCGTGCCCCTCACTCCCACGCCGGAGAGTCGAGAACATGGCTCTGGATGACAGCACACGGGTCGAATGGGGCGACAGCCCTGATGTGCTGGCTCCCATGGTGGACTTAACAGTCGAATTCGACACTTGAGGCATGATGAACGAGGACGAGATCTCGATTTCAGCCTCAGGTGAATTTTCCGCGGAGGACGCAGATGTCGAATACGAGGAACAAAGAGAAGATCTCTCCCACACCCCGGTACCTGTGCTCCCAGAAACTGACTTTTCCATCCCTGCTCTGTTCGACCTGTGTCCCAGAGCAGCGGACGCACTGCAGATCCCATGGCCAGAACCTCCGCCTCGTCAACAGGTCACAGGGCTGGCAGGAAATTATTTTACTCAAAGCAGCAGGCCGCCACGAGGCAAAGGATGCCCGTGTTCCCGGACTTCCTCACCGAGCTGACTCGCACCTGGGCTCAGCCCAGAGCTCCCATGCTGTTACCACTCTCGCAGTTTCTCGACGTGGATGGGATGGATGAGGTGGGAATAGCCAATGTCAGAGTCAGAGTCAGAGAGTCTTTATTGTCATTTGCACCGCATGTGGTACATGTGATGAAAACGAGATTATGTACACGAGGTCCCAGTTACATCCAACAACAAATGAAAGAGAAAAACAGTAATAACATCTAGAACTAACTAAGAAAAACATCAACTAGTAATACACTAAGCCTAATATAGTGGGAATAAACAGCAGCACGAACATGAGTCTGTATGAGCAGATGGTCACAGATGAACACAGCAACAAGAAAACAGATCAGCATCAGTATGATGTGATATTTTGCAGTGTTTATTTTTTATTTTATTTTTATTTATTCATGAGTCTAACAGCCTCAGGGTAGAAGCTGTTCCTCAGTCTAGTGGTTCTACACTTGATGCTCCTCAACCTCCGTCCTGAGGGGAGTGGGGCAAAGAGTGAGTGTGCTGGATGAGTGAGGTCTTTCATGATGCAGGTGGCTCTTTTCCTGCATCTGGAGGTATAAATGTCTGTGATTGTGGGGAGACTGACTCCAACAGACTTCTGTGCAGCCTTCACCACTCTCTGCAGAGCTTTCCTCTCTTCAACTGTGCAGATGTGCCTCAAATTGAGGACACGCTGGCATCTCAGCTGGCTCCCAAGTCATCCGGGACAAAACCAAATCTCACCAGCAAAGCTTGTTGAGCTTCAGCTTCTCTGCTCGAGAAATGCTACAGAGCTTAGGGACTCGCGGCGTGCGCGAGGAACTCGTCCGCGTTGATGCAAGCTTACCTGGCTGAAAAACTGCAGTAGCTCCAGGTAACGACAGACAAGCAAGCTGCCGCTGACTTGCTGGATGAAGCCCACAGGGCAACAGACTTTGTGCTCCGCATGATTGGAACAGCTGCTGTTGCTCAAGGTAGAAGTAAGGCCGAAGTGGTCATCGCGATAAGCCATCTGTGGATGACCTTAACTGACCTCCCTGAGGGACAAAGTGCCTTTTCTTTTTTTCCTTTTATAAATGGCTTCCCTTCTCACCTTACAGCCATCCTCTAACACCAATATGAAATTTTATTTTTTAATAGAGAGAAAGGAAAGATAGAAAGTAAGACAACAAAACAACAATTATCCACAAAAAGAGCACAAGGCAAACACACCCAACCTCCGTCCGCAATCCTGCAAAGCACATGACAGAACACAGCAACGAAACATACATGCATAAAGACTAATAATATTCATGACCTTGCAGTAGATTTCCATAAACATACCCATACCTACAAATATATATACAGTATACATACATATGCATTCATATCACATATCCATCTACATATCTGCATATGATATCTACATATACATCCCTGCATCCATTTGTGTGTGGTTGTGAGCATGCATAAGTGAATAAGGTTCCTCCAATAGAACATTTAGTAGCGACCGTGAAGCATCAGAGATCCGTCCCCCCAAGGCCCGAGGCAGACGAAGGGGCGATCAGTCCCCCCAAGGCCCGAGGTAGACGAAGGGACGATCAAAGCCCAAGACCCCAAGAAGGGCCCAGAGTCCCCAGGGCCACCCGAACAGGACAAGCCACTCGCCCACTCCCCAGATCCGACCAAGGGGGAGAACCGGACGAGCTCCACCAGTGACCACACACAATGACCGCCGGGAGGCCAACAGCGACAAGCCCACAGGCCACCGTCGGAGCCCGCTGCAAGAGCCCGTTGCACTGACGTAGCCCCAGGCCCGGACACCGAGGCCCGGGCACCGGGGGCGCCCACCCCTCAGGCCCGGACCCGATAGGACAAGAGGACCCGAGCCCCACCAGGCAGCCACCAGGCCGAGCCGACACACTCCTAAGCGCCCAACCCCCGAAGGCGACAGCAAGGGACCCCAGCCCGCCCGCAGGCAAAAGGACACCTACCCGGGGGCCACGTGGTAGGAGGAGCGCGACACCAAGTAACCTTAGATGTGACAGAGAGGGGCAGTCCTAATCCCAGCCTGACAATTAGACATTCATACACAGACACATTCACTCAGACCCACCCTCATCCTCACTCACACAAAGACAAACAATAACGACACGTTCCATTCATAATCCTGATGCACCCTCTATACCCCCTAGGTCCAAGACATACCCAAACCCAGGAGGTAGGCCCATTCATTCTGGGGTGGAGAGTAGCCGACATCCAAGATTCGGCCCAACCCTCGCCCCTGCCTTTTCTCCACCACTTGATAGAACCGGCGTGATTGTTTGGGAAAGCTCTGGATCGAATTCAGACCAAGCTGGACCAGAGGTGCAAACAGGCTGAAGCTCTCCGGGTGGGCATTCCCAGGAGAACCTCCCCCCCCCCCAGGGAGTCAGCTGGGGGCAGACCTGTGCAGCCTCGACACCGCTCAGCAACACGTGCCCCACCGCAAAAGCGACCGGCGTACGAGGACGAGCACCGGCAGAATCAACCGCCGGGCCCACCTCGAACCGAACACGCATGGAGCAAAAACAGGTTTAAGCACGTAAAAACGAACAAAGCTAAAAAAAAAACAAAAACAAAAACAACAACAAACACAATAACTTCAGCAAAACCGGTCCCTCTGGCCTGCCAGCCGACATAAAGGGAGGGGGCCATCTCCCCCCCCCTCACGGCTCACGGGGTGTTACGCCAAAATTACACTACATGCGTTACGGCTCCGGTCCGACCTCCGCAGCAAATACGCACCCATTATAATCAATGACAGAATTTACACTGGCTCCGCACGGCGGCGGCGAGCTGCGGAGAGCGGACGGCAGTCCGTCAAAATTAGAAATTTTTCTATTTCTGCCGGACGCCGGAGCTGTGCGGAGTCAACTTTTGAAGATTACGTCGCACCAACAGGAAAAGGAACGAGCACAACTTCCGTATTTACAAAATAAAATCACCACGGGCGGACTTAATCCTAGCTCTATACGGATTTATTTGTACAAAAATGCTTTCAAACTATCATTTATGACTACGCCTACAAACGCAATACAAGAAATAAATAAATAAATAAAGTATTTTATTCTGAAATGTAATACATCACTTCCTGTTGCTCAAACCATGTCCTGTCGCTCATTTACGAGAGAAGATCAAGGCAGCAGTCTCTACTGTTGTTCTCCTTCTTCCACCGAATGAATTGTTTTGTTCTGACTTACTTATTTATCACTTGATTTATCGCGCGATCCCGCAAATCCCGCGCATGCGTCTAGGAGCGGCGCATGCAGGCGGACCTGAGCTGAGCGGAGGAAGTGGAAATTGGAGTTTGAGACGCTCAGCTGCGACCTGCGGAGCGGAGCGGACCGCATGTAGTGTAATTTTGGCGTTAGCCTAATCAATAAGCCCCAGCAGGGTGCCTCTGTTATGTCTGTAGCGGACAGGCACAGAGGCGTCTGCAAGCAGGCCCCACATTCCTCACAGAGACAGGTAAGGGGGGTCACGTGCTCCAGCCCCTGCTCCGTTGTGAACCACGGGGCGGACAATACACAAACCAGGCAGACACGTGACATGTCCGCACCAGGGATGCGCGCCGACAGAATCTGACGACCCACCTTCCTGGACACCCATTCAACGGCTCCCAGTAAGGGTCGGGGGGGCCACGGCAGAAGCTCACAGGCTACCACCAGCTTCACACGTTCACAAAGGCGATTGTGATCAAACTGCTGTGTGTGTAAACAAACCAGGGCTGAATCAGATTCCTCTTCCTTTTAATCGAAGGGAACTGAGCTCTCTGTCACCAACCAATTTAAAGTCTGCCAAGCACAAAGGACCATCTCCACATTCTCACACTGCAGCTGTTCCCCTTATCATTGATGGGCGACACGCAATGTTCAAGCAGTGATCCTGTAGCACGTGACCGTACTCACTGTGCTGGTTCAGTCTGCTCTTAAATGATATCCCCCCACCGGGTGAAACACAGACCCCGGGCAGTTTGTCTGGCTCCAACACTCTGTTAAGGCCGGAGACCAGTAAACCAGACTCAACTAGGAAACGGGTTGGGGTCAAGAGATCTGCTCGTTTACAAAACTTGCAGCTCCTCAGTCCCATGACCCAACCAGAAGAGGAAATACAAACATTCTGTTCCACTTTTGTCTAATAATGACAACAAATTGCCTCTGCCCTCGAACACTCTCGATCAGAGTAGTATGGCAGCACATCTGCAAAAAGGCCCTCTCCCTAACATGGTTGACCCTCAGGGGATCACAGAATCCAGGGCCCTTGGAGGAGAACTGGTTCCACCAACTGCTCCTCTTCAGGGACACACCACGTCACCAGAAGGAGCAGTCTCGCCACTTAGCCTGGGAGCTGTGAAATTTTTCAGCTTGGTGGCAGAACGGAACAAGCTGGTGGCATCAGGCCTGCCAGAAAATGATTCAAAATGCCCGAGCTGTGTCAACACAGTGTCTTTACGTACAGAAATGTCGTATTTTTGAAGCTTGGTGCACAGAAAGAAATATTATTTCTTATTCATGTGACCTGGCTCAGCTCCTGACTTTTCTTCAGGACTTACTGGAAAAAGGTCATTCTTTCTCAACAATTAAGGTGTTCCTATCAGTAATTTCAGCCTGTCATGAAGGCTGGGGAAACATGACTCCTGGCGCGTATCCAATCATAATAAGATTTATGAAGGACGTGCTAAGAACGAGACCCCCCAGCAGGATCCTGACCCCTGGTTGGGATCTTAGTCTGGTCTTGGGGGCTCTCTGTGATCCCCCATTCGAGCCACTGAGCAAGATTAAGATAGATTTATTATCTTATAAAACCGCTCTACTCCTGGTCCTTGTCTCTGCGAAACGCGTGGGTGACCTCCATGCCTTGTGTGTACATCCAATGTGTACCAGATTCGTCCCTGATGGGTCAAAGGTCACCTTAAGGCCTAATCCCGCATACCTCCCCAAGGTCTTGACTTTAAACCTTAGAAGTCTGGACTTTGATCTCTCCTCTTTTCCACTTATTCCTGTCCTCACTCAGGAACAGGAAAGGCTGAAGGCTCTCTGCCCCATGAGAGCTTTAAGCACTTACATGCAGAGAACACCCGAATGGAGAAAAACAAATCAACTGTTTGTATGCTTTGCAGCACCTGCTACCGGAAAGGCCCTATCAAAGCAGCGCCTCTCACACTGGGTGACTGAGGCCATAAAAAGGGCGTACAGTAGCAAAGGTCAACAGGTGCCCTCTGGAGTGCACGCTCACTCTACTCGGGGCTTGGCCACCTCGTGGTCACTGTTCAAGGGTGTACCAGTTGCAGACATTTGTGCTGCTGCGAACTGGAGCTCAATAAACACTTTTGCAAAGCATTACAGTTTGGATGTTACTGCGTGTGATGTCACTCAGGCTGTCCTTTCTAACACACAGTAGAAAGTAGCCTTGAGATGCCTGCTGATCAAGGGCAGACGTTCACACTAGCATGCATTTTACTGAGCATTTCAAGGGCGTGAATGAATTACGTTCCCATAGCATATGTTGCACCGAGAGACATGACTGAAAGGGAACTGAAAGTTATGCACCATAACTCATGTTCCCTGAAGGAAGGGAACGAGGTGCAACATATCTGGCCCTTTTCAATGCTGAAAGCTCGGTGAAGTGCATTTTGGAGAAAGTTGGATGGGCATCAGCGGCTTAAATACCCAGAGAGCGGGGCCTCTGGTGCAACGCTGACGCCCTTGACGTAAAGGCGTGAGTGTATTCCTTCAGGTAATCGTGCGGGGGTGCAATTCCCATAGCATATGTTGCACCTCATTTCCTTCCTTCAGGGAACATGAGTTATGGTGCATAACTTTCAGTTTTTCAAAAAGATTTTTGTTTGTTTTGCAATCCACTTAATCCATGCAATCACTTACTTAAAACTCCTAGTTGCATTTGCTGCACTACCTACCGGTATTTCTGATGCTCTCTTCTTTCAACAACAGTCTGGGAACATCTAGGAACAGAGGAGAGCAGTTGCTGGAGTTTTTGGAGGAAAATGTCCCA
>JBBPBX010030342.1:12514-35251 GCA_038048925.1 Garcialebias charrua
AACCTAGTGAAGAAACTGAAAGTTAAACTGGGTTTCTTTTTCAGAAACAGATCATGTCTAACACTGAATGCTAGGAAACGCCTTGTATCTGTGACTTTCCTTCCCTCCATTGATTACGGTGACATTCTCTACATGAATGCTCCTACAAGCACCCTGCGGATGTTGGATGTTGTCTATCATGGTGCACTAAGATTCATAACTGGCTGTGATTATCGTACCCACCACTGCACCCTGTATTCACTGGTTAACTGGACATCATTAACCTCACGCAGACTCTTCCACTGGTACATTTTCATCTTTAAATCACTTCTTGGTCTGCTGCCCTCATACATCTCCTCCTACATGTCTTTGCGTGAGTGCAGCTACAGCGTGCGCTCTCAGGACATGATTACCTGCAGTGTTCCGTCAGTGAGGACTGAACTTGGAAAAAGGGCCTTCTCCTACTCCGCTCCTGCTTCATGGAATATCTTACAAAAAGATCTGAAGCTCTCGACCTTGACTTCTCTAAATGGTTTTCAGAATCTGTTGGAATCCTGGCAAAAACCAATGCAGATATGTTCCTGTCTTTGATTTTTTTGTACATCTACCTTATAATGTTTTTGCTACTTTTTCTTTTCTTTTGTTTATTGTTTAATGTATTTGTATCATTGATGTTCATCATTCTTTAGTTTGTAGCAGGTCACTTTCGTAAATGAGCCCTCAAGGCTCAATAAGATTTACCTGACTAAATAAAGGTTGAATGAATATATGTTTAATTCATTAAACACTTTAGTCAGGAAACTTATGGTTAAAAAAAAGCATTTACGATCTGGATAATTAACGTGCTGCAAGTTCAATTACGGTAATAAAAAAGATGACTGGATGGGAGCATATGCTGTTCTAAAACTTGTATACTGTAGTTTTCTGTTTTCTGAATTGATGGTGCCTTTACCAGAGGCACTAATGCAACCCCATACCATAAACGAGGTAGTAGGCTTTTGAACTGTGTGGGTCAATAACAACCTGACTCTCTGTCCATCGTTTGTTTTTGTACAAACGACATGGCATCCATTGTTTCCATAAAGTTTCAATGTTTGATTTGTCTGCGCACAGAACAGTTTTTCACTTTGATTCAGTCCATTTTAAATTAATACTGGTTTAGAGAAGATATCATGCCCTTAATTTTTCAGAAAATGGCAAAATTTCTTAGTTTAAACATCTGCTATGTTCCACTGTGAATAAAATATGATGTTTGTAAATTCATTCATTCAACCTTTATTTATACAGGCTAGCCTCGTTGAGTCACGGGGACTCATTTACAAGAAAATGATTACATTCTGTTTTTAATTTACATTTTACTCACTATTTCAACTTTTTAACGTGAGGTTGAGCTGTTATGGCACTTTGCACTCAAACCTTTGTGCACGTCAGCACATGTGTTTTAGCAGACACATCTGTTCAGCAGGTAATCGATTAGCACTAAACTCACTACAATCTACAGAATGCCGCCCCTTTGAGACCACATCCACCTGCACCAGCACGACATACACACATTACACAAAAGGTCAACCTCTAAAACATCTTTAATTATTCACTGACACATGTAGCTGCAGGCTTTGTTTATCACAAAACCATGTCTCACTCAGCCAGGTTCCCTCTACCTGAATTATGGATGATCCCTGCTTGTTTTGTTGCTGTGATGCCACAGTGAACTGCAATCTGTGGTTGTTGTAATCTGGTTAATCCATATTGAGCTTTAGTTACAGAAACTCTCAGGGCTTAAAGATTGACATGCATTAAAAAAAAGGACATCTCTCACATCCTATTAGAGGATGTATTTGTGTCAGAACATTAGAGTGGCCATAAGTGATGGTATACTGGGCTGCACAGTCAACACTGATTTCAAACGAGGCCTACGTGTACTGGGCAAACGCATAGAGTTCAACAAATTAAATACTAATTTGAGTAAAACTGTGTAATAGCATAAATGTTAAGAAGTTAAATATAACTTTTTATAGGTTAAGGATGACTCAGCTACTACCATACCAAGTGTTAGCTTGTTTAGAATACTGACTGATTGACGGACATGTTTGTATTTCACAGGTCAGCTGTGGCATCCATCTTGAAATGCATTGATTCCAAATGCTAAACAGTTGCAGATGACCATCCACTAATTACAATCAGAGATTCATTAAAATCTGCCAGGTGGTTCATGAGATATTGTACTAACAGACAGAAAGGGTTGACACCAAGAGTTAATGCCAAAGTTTTAAGCAAAAAATATTGCTCAGTGTAAAGTGCTCGGAGTATGGGTTGGTAATCATGCTCAGCTATTACCACACTAAATTTTACCTCAATATCTGTCCAGTCGTCAGTTTTAGCCATTTGAGTGTTTGCTAAGGTCAATAAGTTGTGGCGACCATTAGGGTGACTCTAAAAGTTGAACAATTGTAGATGTAGGGCTGGGCAATAACTCGATATCTTTAAAATATTGAGATAATTTCATACACAATATAAAACGAGCCTATATCAATGCAAAATGATATACTGTAGTCTCATACTCTATAGCCGTTTTCGCACTGCACAGCCCTCTCCGGCCCTCCCCAGCCCAGCTCACCCCGGAGCCCAGCCTGGCCTGCCCGCCCTCATTTCGCATTGTACAGAGATTATTATTAGTCATGGGCGTAGCCAGGATTTTATGAAGGGTGGTTCCTTTATAGGAAAAGTGGACTCCTGAAAAAAGTAATACGCCTCGGTGGCTCAGTGGAAGAGCGTCGGCTTGCCACTCTAAATTTTATCTTGACTCGGGTTCGATTCTCACCTGGTTCAACTTATTTTACGTTTGTCTTTTATTGAAAAAAAAAGGAGTTTGTGTTAACCATAGGCATAACACAAACTCCTTTTTTTATCCAATAAAAGTCAAACGTAAAATAAGTTCAACCAGGTGAGAATCGAACCCGAGTCAAGATAAAATTTAGAGTGGCAAGCCGACGCTATTCCACTGAGCCACCGAGGCGTATTACTTTTTTCAGGAGTCCACTTTTCCTATCCACCTTATTCTTGGGGGTGTCACTGTAGAAACGAATGTGCATTGTACTTCCTGTCCGACACCGGAAGTGCCTGTATTCCATAGGAATTCCATTCCGTATGGATCGCGGGTGTTTTTGAAAGTTATTTTCATTCATTTTATCGGAGCAAACACAGCTTTTGTTTAAACGGAACGTTTACTGAAATGTCCTACCGGGGTTCAGGTACCTGCTGTGCTGTTCGCGGCTGCACCAACAACCGGACCAAGCTAAATCTTTGGCTAAAACAACAGTGTTTTCAACACGGACCCAAAACAAAGAAAGAGTGTTCCTGCATCCTTCTCTATGGCTGTGTCTGCGCGATCAGGTAACATCTGTAATTTCTTTTTATTCAGGGAGGGTTTATTAATGAGAGTTTTGGATGATTTACTGTCTTAAAATGATATATGTCAGGCGCGACCGGTGTTACAGAACACCGTGACTTTTAGCCGAGATAGCTGCTAACAAACGTTAGCCGAGAGACAGGAGCAAACGCGTTGCTATTTATGTATTTTTAAATTATGTCTGCGCGATCAGGTAACATCTGTAATTTCTTTTTATTTGTCCCTCCTCTTTTAACAAAACGAGTGGTGTTCCCACATTTTTAATGAACTAAAACAACAAAGTTTGGACTGTCTTCAACTGTATTACTCGCATGTAAACAAACGGTGTTTCCGGTCAACCGGAAGTCGTGTGCACATTTCGCGCAAAGCGTCATGGGGCGTAGGAATAAGGTGGATAAAGGAATCGCCCTTCATAAAATCCTGGCTACGCGCAGGAGTTAGAGAATATTAGTTATATTTTAATGAAATTCAGCTCGCGCTGAAAGGCGGAAATCCTCTGTATGGGTGCGCGCTTCGTGTTATTTACGTTCTAACATAAGCTGATTTGTAATCAGTTATTAACAAAAATTAAACTCTGAAACACTAATTCAGCTAACAATTTTTTTAGGGGTTTCTGTAGTTAAATTTTAATGAAATTCAGCTCGCGCTGAGGTTGTTGTTAGAACGAGTTGATGACTCAACACGCAGCAGTCCCGCCCCTGCTGCAAACAACGAATCAAATGATGAGCAGTACATGACGTCAAACTGGGCCCGGGAGCTCGGCCCGATCAGAACCTCCGTCGGTGGGGTTCCAAAACTAGGGCTCCCGCCGGCCCGAGAAGGCAAATGCGAACCACACGAACCCGGGTTAGAAGCCGGGTGGGGCCAGGGAGGGCCGTGCAGCGCGAAAACGGCTTGTGTGAAGTTGTTCTTGAAAATCTGCCCATTTTTCTGCCAGTCTGCTCCTTCACACGTCCCCTCCTCCTCTCCCTCACTGAATACAAACCTAGCCCCTCACTTGCTCCCCCACCTCCTGCTGTGTAGAACTGGTGCTGCTGCAGCTCCTACTGTGAACAGGCTAGATGCATATGCAGATATCAATTATCACAATAGTTGTTGACTCACTGTAACCGTGTTTCCATCTATTTTCATTTCGAATTTTGAGCTAATTTTTGAAATCTCGCAAAAATGTAAATACAAATTAATGCGAAGCAGAAGTGTTTCCATCAACTGGCTTGATGCGCATCTACCGGGCCACGCACAGCGTCATTACGTCAGACGTCAGCGTTATTACGTCAGACGTCAGCACTGCGCATGTCTACAGTAAACAGGAAGTAGCGGTTGAAAACAGGACCCGACCACACATCTCGGCAAAATGGAGAGAATATTTCAGGTATGTGTTGCTATCGGGCAAGTTGTATTTATTCTGTCATGCCAACTAGTTTTAGCGATGTTACATGTTGTCCGGAGCGGAAACAGCTGATCAGTCACATGACGTAAATGTTCGCTACGGCAGAACTGAGTCGGCAAATCTGTTTCCATCTGTCGTTTTGCGCATCAGCTCTGTTTCGAAACCCCCAAAAACCACCTCAAGCGAGCGTATCAACTTTTGAGCGAATTAGAGGAAGTTAACTCGAATTTTGCCGTTTCCATTCAGCTTTTCTGATGCGATGCTTCAAAATGCGCATCTAGAAACCTTGATGGAAACACGGCTAGTGGAGACACTCTGGTGACATGGACGTAAATTCCTGATAGGTGTGGAGCCAAGATGGTGTAGTAGCAGGGCTTCCGACTTGGGACCCGAAGGACGCGGGTTCGCGCCCCGGCCACTACACACCTTGGGGTGTCTATGAGTGGACACCTAATTCTCCAGCTCCCCGGGCGCTTTCTATGGCTGCTCACTGCACCACCTAGTGGTGGTTGGGTTAAATGCAGAGATGAATTTTGTCTGTGTATGGGAAACATACACAGATGACAAAAAAGGACATTATTATTATTATTATTATTAAAATGACTGGGTAGCTCTACAAAGGAGAAGTTTGGTGTTCAACCAGGAAATTAACTGGTTTACAGCGGCAAGGTACGAAGTTGTCTTCTCGTTAAAAAACACAAACAGATATCCAGTTTAGGGTGATTTGTTTGCTGTGTTTCTTCTGGTAGTAGTACCGGTAACCAGTAAAGTGCAAACAGAAGCTCAAACAACAAGGCTCCGTCAGTGTCGGGAGAGAAAAAACTCCCAACGCACGGCACGCAGCACAGCACTTTACACGGAGCGGTGCGTTCAGTAGTGTCGTAACAGTCACGGTGCATTCATGTTACTGTTTTTGATTTTATTCATCTACCTTATAATGTTTTGCTAGTTTTTGATACTTTGTTTAAAAAAATAAAAAAATAAAAAAATAAAAATCTGTATTTCTCTCTTATGTTTTTCTATTGTTTATTGTTTAAGGAAATTCTACCATTGCTGTTCATCATTCTTTAGTTTGTAGCAGGTCGCTCTTGTAAATGAGTCCACGAGGCCCAATGAGATTTACCTGACTAAATAAAGGTTGAATGAATGAAAAAACGAGCATAGGAACTATGAAATTCAGAAAGAAACATGGCTTAACCAAACAGAACTGAGCTCAGTAAACAAGCCAAGTACACAACAATGTGGTCTTTCTAACAGCTCTGTTAATAAAGGTTGAATGAATATACTTCATTAGAATCAGACTTTTTAAAGAGCAAGTCAGCCTTTCATTGGTTGCTCTGTATGTTTTATGTTTAAATGTTAAGTGCACAGCTGTGTTTTTGGTTTTGTTATGCAGGAAAAAAACTTTATTTTATTTTTGAGACATTTATTTTGTAGAGTTACAGCTGTTTGTTAATAAAGGTGCCTGTGTGACGATTAGGACTAAGCTTTGACTCAGAAATATACTTTTGTTATTACTGTACATTATGGAAAGAAAACGTATTGAGATATATATCGCATATCGCCATTTCTCTTAAAATATTGAGCTATTAATTTTGGTCCATATCGCCCAGCCCTACACCAAATGATTATTTCCTGAATGTTTCACTAAAATCCATTCAGTGGTTCATCAGATATTTTACTAACACTCAGAAACACATACAGGAAACCCTCGAGGTATGACACCCGCGACCTATGGCAACTCAGACTTACGATTTTATCATATTTAATAAAAATATGATTAAAAAAAAATATATATATATATTATTTTTTTTGTGTTTAAATGTTATTAATTTCATGTGTACAGCACTTTGTTGCAGCTGTGGTTGTTTTAAATGGCTTTATAAATAAAGTATAATTATTAATATTATGTTTTTATTACAATTTTATCGTATTTACGCAACTTCCGGTCGTTTCCGGTCGCCATTTTACAATTGCGGTCAATGGAGCTCCGCCATAAATGCTCCTGTCAGCTGGCTCTAGAGGACCGTGTGTCCGATCAGGGTTGCCTCATACGGATAAATTTGCTGGAAACACTCGGTCAACTCTGTGGACGTCTCAGGCCCGGAGGAGCAGCCGCGGATCGCCCCGCGATCGCTCCCACAACGCCGCCCGACATGCTAACGACAGCAGCTAACAGAGCAGCTAACACAGGCGAAGACACCGAGCCGACATGCCGCGGAGGGGCCATCTGCGGCCGGGAGCTCGCCGCAAATGTCCGCCTGGCAGTCGGGGGACACCGAGCTAACGCGGAGATACAAAGCCGACAGCCTTTTTGAATGAACTGACATGCTAACCATTGCTGCTAATGGCGGGGCCTAACCGTAGCTAACGCCGAGCAGCTTGTTTTGGATGGAGGAACATCGCGGAGAAACGGCTTTCAGTAAGTTTTTTTTTTCTGGCTCCAAATGTATGAAGTTAAGAAGCTAACAGTCCTTCTTTTAAACAGTTTTGACCACGTGTGTGCGTGTGGAGCGTAAGGAAGCTGGGGGAGCTCGGACGGGTGCGAGCTGATGCTAAAAGACGAAGGCAGGCTTTGACCAGCTCAAAGTAAGACATTATATTTTTTATTTATTGTACAGTATTCATTTACTGTACAGTTCTGTGCATGTTTATGGCCTAGTATGTCTGCTTGTTCAGTCTCATGCCGTTAAATATGTGTGCGGCGCTCCGTTAGCGGTATAGCCGCGACCTATGTCAGAAACGCGGACCTACGACAGGCAGGTGTTTTTGGTCCGCGAGGTACGACAACATCGACCTAAGTCACACCCGTAGGTCCCAATCCCTGACGTAACTCGAGGGTTTGCTGTACACAGAAACAAGCTAAAAGTATTACCATCTTCCTTTGCTGGCAGGCGGACACGAAAGCACATTTTTAACACCAGAGAGACATTTGTGGAACACAGTCCATCCTCCATCTCCCTGCCAGGATTTTTGGTGAGTCTCCCACAATTTTTCTAAAACAAAAATGCTAAAAATATCCAAAGAGCATCTCTGACGCCTCAGTGGTTGTCATGGTGACAGACGGCGCTGGAGCTCGTCTGACAGGCCTGTGAGGTCACACCTGAGAAAACAGAGCGTCTCAGCTTTGACCCGCTGTGGTTCTGACCTGTCGACTGAAACACCCCAGGGTTGCACTGGCAGTAGCGCGAGGCGAACGCCTCCATCATACGGTCGATCTTCTGGGCTTCACCCGGCAAGCGGAAACTCCACAGGAACTGCCTACAACAGAAAGGTGTCGGGTGAAGCAGGCTGGAGCGGATACGGGCTCTTTTTGTTTTTTACTTCTGTACGGCGTCACGCTTCTGACCGTAGAGCTTGGACGAGGTTCAGGTCTGCAAACTCGTGCAGCTCCACGAACGCCTGAAGCACCTTGATGTTGAAGTCATCCCTGTTTTAGAAAAGACACACAAAAAAGTCACAACACTTTTGAAGACAGTCATACTGAGGCCTGAAAGTAGTTTTCCCTGCATTCCTGTCGTTCTTGTGCACATGTGTCACATGATTCATATCAGACGTTCTGCAGGTAGATGCTGAGGAGGAGGGACGGGTAAAAATAGCAACCAAAAAAACAAACAAAAAAAACCAAGACCCACCCTTTTTGTGAGAACTTTTGGCTGTTGAAAAAGTCAATATCTGCTGTCAGACTGAGGTCAGAGCCGCTCTGATCTTATTTCTCCTTCACTGAGCAAGAATCAAGCTGGTTCTGTTCTGTTCAGCTCAAACCAGGAGACTTTGGCTTTATGTGGCAGAAAACTGCTGGAGGCCTGACGATGCTGGATTACAAGAAACCTGCAGTGTAATGTGACATTCTCTGATGTAGTTGAGGAACACTTTTCCATTGATTGTATTTTGATATTAAAAAATTATATACATTCCAAACATTTATTTTACTATCTACCGTATTTTCCGGCCGATAAGTCGCACCGCCCTATAAGTCGCATTGTCCAATTATTGCCAATAAATTGGAAAAATTCATAAACATGTCGCACCGCCGTATAAGTCGCATCTATTATGCGTCACCACTGACGCGTCGCGTATGTTACGCGTCACCGTTGACAACCCGAAATGTGGACCGGAGGTTTGCCCTGCTGCAAATGGCTGCCACACGGAAGGACTTTAACAAGATTAACACGGTAAAAAACAATTTTTTGTTTGCTGAAAATTATAGCAAAGACGTGTCTTAGCTTACTTAACCTTTGCTTAATAAATGCACGTAATTGTCAAATCAGCTGGATTTAAAAAGTAGTTTTGCTACGTGCAGTTGTGCACCCACCCGCACGGGTGGGACCGCAGCATTTTCTTTCAAATTTAGCAAGATAAACACTTAAAATATATATATTTGTTAGCTGACATTATAGCAAAAGTGTTTCTGAGCTTAACCGTTCTATAATAAATTCATGTAATGGTCAAATCTGCTGGATTTAAATTGTTTCGCTTTGACGTCTTCCAAACGGTTGCGCGCGCTGCGAAAATAAACGATAAATAAATCGAATTTTAGCTCAAAAATCTCCTACAGCTAACAGTTTGTAAATCTCCACCCAGTAATTACTTTTTGTAAGTTTCAACAAAATCTGTCCTGTGGTTCTTGAGCTATTTTTCAAAATAGTACCCGTTACAACACTGAGCTAACCACTAACAATCTACGGTTATAAATCATCGATTTTTAGCAAAAAAATCTCATACAGCTAGCAGTTTGTAAATGTCCATCCAGTGATTACTTTCTGTAAGTTTGATCAAAATCAGTCCTGTGGTTCTTGACCTATTTTGCTAACAAACACTGAGCTAACAGTAGTTCATACCTCCAGAAAGCAGGAGGCCGGGCTGCGACAGAGTGAGTCCGACCAGAGGAGGCTTCCTTCGGACACATGAGCCGGGAACGGTCGGTGGACCCTAGCGGCCGAAACTGGTACTGCCTGCGCCCCTAGCGGCCGAAAGTGGTACTGCCTGCGCCCCTAGCGGCCGAAACTGGTACTGCCTGGGCCCCTAACGGACGAAAGTGGTACTGCACCATATTTTGCCAAAATGAAAAACTGTCATATCTCAGTCAAATATCGGTCTAAAAATATGGGGAAAAATCTAGCCTGGCCCTCGCCTTCCTGCACAGCTCCGCTCAATTCTCATTTCCCTTCACTGCACAGTCTGGGACTTCTCCCATCCACAACCATTTCTCCGGTAGATTTTTGTTCGGACCAATCAGAGAGCAGAAGGCGGAGTTTTGAACGACGTCGACTGACGTCGTCATTCAAAATGGCTGCCGCCACGAAGGAATTTTCAATAAAACAAGGTAAAAAACTATTATTTCTCTGCTGAGAAAAAATATATTTCATAGCTGACGTTATATCAGAAGTGTTCCTGAGCAATCAGAGAGCAGAAGGCGGAGTTTTGAACGATGTCGACTGACGTCGTCATTCAAAATGGCTGCCGCCACGAACGAATTTTCATCAAAACAAGGTAAAAAACTATTATTTCTCTGCTGAGAAAAAATATATTTCATAGCTGACGTTATATCAGAAGTGTTCCTGAGCTTAACAGTTCCTAAATCAATTCACGAAATGGTCAAATCTGCTGGATATTAAATAGTTTCGGTTTGATATTTTCCAAACAGCCTCGGGTGCGCTACGAAAATAAATGATAAAAAATCGAATTTTATCTCAAATGTTTCATCTAGGCCAACAGTCAGTAAATTAAAGACATATAATTACACACTGGTGGCAGAAAAAATATCCACCGAGTGGTTTCTGAGCAATTTATCTGATAGCCTGGACCTCGCCAGGCTAAACTAACAAAACTCTGCCTCCTGTTCTCTGATTGGTCCATTCAAAAATCTCCAGGAGAAATCGTTGTCTATGGCAGAGATGCCAGACCCTAGTACAAAGCGAAGTGAAGGACAAGGGTCTGGTTTAAACCAGGCTAGGAAAAATCCATAAATACCGGTATGTCGCTTCGCCCTATAAGTCGCAGGACATGCAAATTAGGCAAAAGAGCAAGGCCCATTAAATACTGAATTCAAATCTAAACATTCAAGATGGCAACCAAAGCTACATTTAAATGGCTTTAACTTTGCTATTTTTACACATTTAGAGCTGAAATTTGGTGAGGTTAATGCTGAGAATGTTCCCCATCAAATATTGAATCCAAATAAAAAAATCCAAGATGGTCGCCTTAGCTAAATGGAAAAATTACTTTTTTCCCTTCTTTTTTTTTTGCCATACTGAGCAGAAATTTAGTATAGGGGTAGCTGAGAGCGAACCCAAACACACAGTACTGTCAAATCAACTATTTTAAATTGGCAGCAGCCTGATAGTCCCCGTCAAAGTTTCTCCAGGAACTTTCTAGTTTTATCTACTGCGCTGCTTCGTTTAGCTTTACCAACACACTCACGTTCAGCTTCTTCAGCAAATTTCATCAGTCAACAACAACTCAGACATGGTTTTTGCAGAAACTGTGTTCCACTGGTGTATATTTATGTCTTTCTGTTGGAAGCTGTCTTGTGTGAGTCATTGCAGATCAGACCATTCAGATAAAATAAAATAAAAACTGGGTTTCCAGACACATTTATAGTATTAAAGAATCTCTTTGTGGAGTTACTTTCTGCTCCCTCATTGTGTTCGTTCTCCATCTTTGTTCCTCCTGTGTGTAATAAAAGGTCCCTGTTCTTTACATTAAAGCTTAATTAGGGATAATTACTAAGTGTGGACCCTCAACTTGGGTTTATTAGGACTTCTAGTGAGTATGTGGCCGCTTTGATAAAAATCTCCAGAACAGGAAGTCACTCAACACTGTTTTGATTCTGTTTCAGTCAAGGAGTGTGTGTTTCACTGACTCAAGATATTAAGTGGATGCTGCAACAAAAGGCCTATCAAAACTTTTTCACGTGTTTTTTTTTTCGATACGAGAATCTGATTGAAATAAGCAGTCACCAGACACAAGCATGAGATGTGGGACTGTATGTAGTTTATAAATGTTTCTTAGTAAAAGAACCTGAAATAATTCTTGTTTTCAGGCGTCTGAATCCTGCAAACACAACAAGAAGACAAACTTGGTCTATTTATTCCACACATTTATAAAAAATGATGCACACTGTTATGTGTGCCAAAGTTTTAAACAAAGTTGTCACACAGTCTGTATAAACTCTGGTTTAAACTGATGGCAACAACCTTGTGCAAATGTTGGGGAAATAAAACGGTCCACTGAGATTAAAAACAAGATCTTGCAAGTTTATGTTTGATGATGTTAGATCAGCTCACACTCTTCATCTTCAGAGTCTTCATTTCTATTTAATCTTTGAAAGATTTATCTTCTGACAGCAATCCCCTTAAACCTGTGAATGACTCAAATGTCACTTTGCACCTGAGTCTCATTAGAAATGTACACATTTATGGTACAATATGCAAATTAGCCCCTCCCCTTTCTCCACGCTTCGCCTGGTTCCAGCTGCTCCCCCTCGACTAGGCTCAAAAGCCATTCTTTATATTTTACCACCTCATCAAAGAGCGAACACTGCTGCTAATGTGAGATAAATCAGTTCTGACAGGTGCCTCACCGCACGTTTACACCACTGCCTCTTTCTTAGCCCATTGCTGTTTTGCTCAAGTTATTTGCTGTAAGCTAAAACCATCCATCCATTATCTTTACTCAGTTTTTCCTTTTCGGGTCACGGGGGTCACTGGTGCCCATATCCAGCAGTCACTGTGCGAGAGACAGGGGACACCCTGGACAGGTCTCCAGTCCATCACATGGACACACAGAGACAAAAGAGACAAACAACCATTCACTCTCTCACTCACACTTAGGAATAATTTAAATTACCAATCACTCTAACATGCATGTTTTTGTTCTGTGGGAGGAAACCGGAGTAACCGGAGAAAACCCACACATGCACGGAGAGAACATGCAAAATCCACCCAGAAGGCCCCTGGACCTGGATTTGAACTGGCAACCTTCAGGCTGAGAGGCAACAGCTCTACCAACTGAGACACTGTGCCACCCCACTTTTAGCTACCATTCTACAATTTTTAGCATTTAGCTAGTTTTTTGTTATTTTTAGCTTTGAGCTACAGTCATGTCACTTTCAGCTAGCCTTTTGATACTGTCCTGCTACTTTTAGCTCATAGCTACCGTACTTTTCGCTGTATAAGTCGCTTCGCTGTATAAGTCGCTTTGTTCAATTATTGGCAATAATTTGGAAGAATCCATAAATATGTCAATTTGCCGTATAAGTCGTACCTGACGTCACCACCGACGTAGCGCGTCACCGCTGACGTGATGCGTCACCGCTGAGACAACCCGGAAATGTGGACGAGTGTTTAGCTCTGCTGCAAATGTCCGCCACAGGAGTGCACAGCAAGGCTTTTAAGAATATTAACACGGTAAAAACAATTATTTGTTTGCTAAAAATTATAGCTGACATTATAGCACAAGGGTTCCTGAGCTTAACCCGTTCCTTAATAAATTCACGAAATGGTCTAATCTGCTGGATTTAAATTGTTTCGGTTTGACGTATTTCAAACGGTCGCGTGCACTGAAAATAAATTATAAATAAATTGAATTTTATCTCAAATGTCTTATACAGGGCAACAGTTTGTAAATGAAACTCATATAATTACACTTTGTAAGCTAAAAAAATATCCGCGAGTGGTTTATGAGCTATTTTTTACAATATGCACGGAAATAAATCAAAGCTAACACGACGTGGTTGCGTCTATAAAAACACGAATAAAAAAACGAATTTTATCTCAAATATCTCATACAGGAGAACAGTTTGTAAATGAAACCCATATAATTACACTCTGTAAGCTAAAAAAATATCCGCCGAGTGGTTTATGACCTATTTATCTAAATAGTAGGTATCTGTTTACAGTAGCTAACCGCTAACAACGAAGCTAAAAGAACAATTTTTTTTTATCTCAAACATCTCAGAAAGCTAGTCACTTGTAAATGTCCATACAGTGATTACTCCGTAAGTTTCATAAAAATCTGTCCTGTGGTTCTTGACTTATCTTGCTAACAAACAGCTAACAAACACAGCAAACATAAGTTACCTCCAGAGCAGGAGGCCGGGCAGCGACAGAGTCAGTCCGAGCAGAGGAGGCTTTTTTCGGACACATGAGCTGGAAACGGTCGGTGGATTCTCTGGAAGTGTCCCCCTAGCGGACAAAAGTGGAACTACACCATTTTTTTGCCAAAATGAAAAACGGTCATTTCTGAGTCAAAAATTGGTCTAAAAATATGGGGAAAAAAATCCATAAATATGTCGCTTCGCCGTATAAGTTGCAGGACATGCAAATTAGTTTTAAAAAAAACGGCGACTTATACACTGAAAAGTACGTTAGTATTATGCTACTTTTAGCTTTTAGTTATGATTCTGCCACTTTAAGCTGCCGTTCTGCTTCTTTTAGCTTTTATCTAGCCTTTTGCTATTTTTAGCTTTTAGCTACTGTGTTGCTAATTTTAACTAGACTTTCAAATTTTTTCGCTTTTAGCTAGCATTTTGTTACTTTTTATTTTAAGCTAGTGTTCTGCTTCTTTCAGCTATTTCAGTTTCATCTTTAGCAGTTTTCAGCAGCATCATCCAGTTCAGTTTGTGTAGTTCGTCAACATTTTCAGAAGTTTGAACATTTTTTATTGTTGATCTGTTTCCTGCAGCTCTGATGCAACAGGAGGACTTAGCTCAACAAGACACCCACAGTAACCCTAATAATATTTTGGATTTATTTTTCACTCTTCATTTAATAAATCTAGTCCATGGTTTTCTTCTTTAACCCCAGTGGGAGGTATGGATCTTCTGTAAAGAGGACTCTGCTCACCGCTCGCCCAGGTAGTCTCCAATAACGGTCTTGTTGAGGCCCTCGCCTTTGTAGAGGAACTGGGCGATGTCTTCAGGGGTGTGCTGCAGGAGGTCGTTCTCCAGCAGAAACAGGATTCCCTGCAGGGAAACGGGTCATGTCAGTCACAGATGGACGACGGTAAATGAACACAAGGCAGGATACTTCACAGCAGGGTACCTTTTTGGGATCCATGTTGAATTTCTTTCTCCCCATAGCGATCTGTTTGTTCCTCTGGGAGGTTTTACTGAAACACAAGCAGAATTTGGGAGATTTAATGGGTGAAAAGTGATTTAATTCAAATGAAACCACACTTAAGCATCAGATTTTCCAACTAAACATGACAATAGCCTGAGTAAGGTATTTATGATACGGTATATATAATATATGTTGATACTGTATTTTAAACTAACTTGACAAATACAGGCACAGATAAAATCATAAAACTTAACACCACAAAGAGAGATAAATTTAGGCACAAGCGCAAAATAAAGTGAAAATAGAAATTTTTAAAGGTTTTAATTCTTTGAGTTATTATAGAATACCGTATATGCACCAATAGAAAAAAAAAGCCTTTTGAAACCACTTTACATCAAATATTTCAGACCTAACAGTTTGCCAAAGTTCTGGTGTTTCCAGCCTTTAGGTCAGCTGCTTAATAAAGAAAAAAAGATCCACACTGAAAACAAGCGGTCGAACAAAACGTACCTTTCCCCGACGCACGTCAGCTGCTCAATTTCTGTCATGACTTCTGCGATCTCGAATTTTAACCTCTGTGAAAAACAGAGCAAAGCAGACCACGGTTGTTGTCTTGTACTGCGCTAAAAAACAAGGCCTGCAGAAAAACGATCTGCAGAGGACAGTTTATCACTTCTTACTGAGCAAACACAGATACACGCTTCTTCTATTTGCATCATTTAAGGTGTGCAAAGAAAGCCACAGGGCTGCTGCAGTTTAAGTTTAAAATACTGAAACAAAAACTTGAGAAACATTACTAAGTACACACAGATATAAAAAAAATATTTTGACTAAAATAAAACAAAATGAGCTCTTTAAAGTATATACTGTGGCATGCAAAGATTTGGGCACCCTATGGTTCAAATGTCTGTTAGATAAAGCTGAAAAATAAAAGCTTCTCCTTTGTGCAACAATGTTCAGTCAGGTCATCTGGACAGTTTTTTTAATGCTGAGACGTTTTGTCCGTCATCCAAAGAACTTATTCAGTCCAAGAACCCCAACAAACTGGAGTCCCACAAATATTTATAATTAGTTGATATTATCATTGATTTTACTTGATTTTATCACTTGTTTTTATTTGACCTTTGATTTTTGTTGCACTTTGTAGCACTTTGAGATTTTTGTTAATGAAAAATGTGTTGTAAAACTTCATTTGCTGCTTTGTCACTCTATTACAAATGTCAATGCCAGAACCTTCATTTTATTTTATAGATATACTTTTTACACTTTTACACTACTATGCAAAAAACTCAGGACAGTATTACACTTTTTGTTATTTCATTTTATGCTTATGTTTATTAATTGTTTAGTGTTGGTCAGTGTTAATTTTGTTGACTAATTATTTTCGTTATAATTTTCGTCAACGAACCTTTATTTCATGACAGAAACGACACAGTAACTAAATAAAGACAACGTGATAGGATAAAACTGTGACGAAATGAATTGACACTTTCGTCAACGAATAAAAACGAGACGAAAAGATTGACTGGGACAAAATCCAATCAAAACTGTTTTCGTTTGGCGGAAGGTAGGGCCAAATTACAGAGGGAGCCAATCAGAATGACTTTAGCCCAAGCAAATAGGCGGGACAACTAGTTAGCCGTCCAATCAGTGCTAAGCTCTTTGCAATGTAGCTGCGCAGCCAGCCAGCAGTGCACTGCTCACTGACAAATTTAATGTAAACCCGGGAAGAAGAACGGGATTACGTAAGCATATTTTTCCTCACTTCAATTAGAATTGATGAAATTGATGAAAAGTTTTTACTATGTATAACTTAGTCGACTTAATTGACTGTAGATTTAGTCGACTAAATGTTTTCATTGATTTGTCAACTAAAATTAGACTAAAACAAAAAAAAATTCTGATGACTAAGTAATGACTAAAACTAAATGTTTTAGTCACATGACTAAGACTAAAACTAAATTAAAAATAGCTGTCAAAATTAACACTGGTGTTGGTGTAACTTTTCATACTTTCATACTACTACTATGCAAAAACTACTATGCAAAAACTCAGGACAGTATTACACTTTAATATTTCATTTTGTGCTTATGTTTATTAAATGTTTTAGTGTTTTAGTGTTTAAATGTTTACTGTTGCACCGAGGGACTGAGAGAAATGCAATTTCAATCCTGTGTATGTCCTGTACATATTGCAGTTTTGACAATAAAGTTGACTTTGACTTTGACTTGACTTATTATTATAAAATACCACACTCCCATAGTAGGAAAAAAACAGTTTGCTGGTGATAAAATAGTTTCTGGGGCCCGCCCTCTCCTCCATCACTCCTCTGAGGCAGTCGTACCAAAATGGTTCAAAACACCAAAGTTCATGATCAATAATCCAGGTATAAATCCAACAATGTTCAGTCAGGTCATCTGGACGGTTTCTTTTTGCCGTTTCGCCCTTCATCCGATTGGTATTGGATTTGTAACCTGGATTATTGAGCATGAACTGTTGGGTGTTTTGAACCATTTTGGCATGGCTGCCTCAGAGGAGTTGACGGGGGAGAGGGTGGGCCCCAGAAACCATTTTATCACCAGCAAACAGATTTTTTTCCACTATGGGAGTGTGGTATTTGTGGGACTCCAGTTTGTTTGTGGCTTCTTGGACTGAAGAAGTCCTTTGGATGACGGACAAAACGAAACTCTCCAAATGACCTAACTGAACATCGTTGAATTTGTAACCTGGATGATTGAGCATGAACTGCTGGTCTTTTCCTTTTGTGTTTTCAGTAAGATTAGCACTTAATTTGTCTCTACAGCAAAACCCCTACTTACGACTCCATCGACCTACGAATAACGGGACCTACGAACGTATCATATTTAATAAAAATATGAAATTACTGTATTAAAAAAAAATAATAATTTTTTTTTTTTTTGTGTGTTTAAATGTTCTTAATTTCATGTGTACATCACTTTGTTGCAGCTGTGGTTGTTTTAAAGGCTTTATAAATAATAATTATGATAAAAAAGATCATTTCTGATCATTTTTTAGCAATCTTGGGCAGCATTCATTCAAGCAGGAAGTAGGTCTTCAGTTTACACGGTCACAAATTAATGTAGAACACCGGACGCCATTTTAGGTTCAGTCACTGGGGTCTCCGGTCACAAATTAATGTACAACACCGGACGCCATTTTAGGTTAGCTGCCGGCAGCCGGCCGAAGACTGGTGACCAGGATGGCTTCATATGGATTAATTACCATACCATACCATACCATTTTATTTATAAAGCACTTTAAACAGGAACAAGTCCACACCAAAGTGCTGGACAAACAAACACGCAACAGGCAACACAGACAATGAAGTACAACACGAAAAACATAAAAACATTGCAGATCATAAATCAAACGATCCAATACAAATCAGCTGGCATTGAAAGCGATGGAGTAGTAGTGAGTTTTTAACCGGGATTTGAAAACCGAGAGGGAGGGGGCCTGTTTGATGAGCAGCGGTAACTCGTTCCAGAGTCTTGGGCCTGCTACAGAGAACGCCCTGTCACCCCTGCGCTTAAGGCGAGTTTCTGGAACTATTAAGAGTACCTGATCCTCTGACCTCAAAGCACGTGGAGGGACATATGGGTGTATCAGATCCGAGAGATAGGCGGGGGCGAGACTGTTCAGCGATTTGTAGACATACATGAGAATTTTGAATTGGATTCGAAGATGAACCGGTAGCCAGTGAAGGGAGGCCAAGACTGGTGTAATGTGCTCTCTTTTGCGTGTGCTGGTTAAAAATCGGGCAGCTGCGTTCTGAACCAGTTGTAATCGTGCAATGGTGGCTTGACTGACGCCAAACAGAAGTGAATTGCAGTAATCAAGCCTAGATGTAATGAATGCGTGAATCACTGTCTCCAGGTGCTTTTTGGATAATATGGGCTTCAGCTTAGACAGACGCCTCAGCTGGAAAAAACAGGATTTGACGATCATGTTTACATGACTGTTGAGTTTCATGGAAGGATCCATTATCACTCCCAGATTTTTGACTTTTTGTTTTTCGGACAGGGGTAGAGCAGACAGGTCAATGCAGTGGTTTGAGGTTGTGTCATTGGGAAGGAACAATATGGCTTCAGACTTCTTATCATTGAAGCTTAAGAAATTTAAAGCCATCCAGTCCCTGATGTCAGCCAGGCAGTCGAGCAGAGGTTGAATAGAGCCTGTACCATTTTGTCTTAGGGGGAAGTAGATTTGACAGTCATCAGCGTAGAAGTGGAAAGGTATATTGTGTTTCCGGAAAATAGCACCGAGTGGCAGCAGGTATAAGGAGAACAAGAGAGGACCCAGGATGGACCCCTGCGGAACCCCCCATTTAAGAGCCGCCACTGCAGAAGTAAAATCATTGATGGACACACAAAAAGACCTGTCAGAGAGGTAGGATCTGAACCAGTTTAGGGCTGATCCTGAGATGCCCACCCACTGCTCCAACCTAGCAATGAGGATCTCATGGTCGATGGTGTCGAAAGCGGATGTGAGGTCCAATAGGACAAGCAGCACAGAGTCACCAGTATCTGTGGATAGAAAGATGTCGTTAAAAACCTTCAGTAGGGCAGTCTCAGTGCTGTGGAGAGATTTGAAGCCAGACTGGAAAAGCTCGGGGATAGCGTGATCCTCCAGGAAGCACTTTAGTTGGGACTCAACTATTTTCTCTAGAAGTTTAGAAACAAATGGGAGTCTGGAGACAGGCCTGAAATTGGATAATACTGACGGGTCGAGGTTTGGTTTTTTCAGGAGGGGTTGAACAGCAGCATGTTTTAATGATTTTGGCACCACACCCGAGGATAGACTGCTATTTACAATCGAGAGAATGGAGGGACCTAGAGTGTGAAAAACCTCCTTTAGAAGCCGAGGGGGGACCACATCGAAGGGGGAGCCAGATGGTTTCAGGCTGCACATGACCTGCTCTAGAGAGGACAGAGAGACTGGTTCAAAATGGTCAAACACAGCAACAGATTGAGGTGGGATGGATGGATCGTGAGATGGAGGAGAAATGAGAGCCCTGGTGGTTGCGATTTTATCTAAAAAGAAATGTTGGAAGTTCTCGCACAGCTCAGTCGAGGCTTCCATGGGTGATTGTTCAGTGAGGTGGAGAACAGAGTTTAGGGTGGAGAACAGAACTCGAGGGTTACGAGAGTTTGCAGCAATGATATCAGAGAAGTATTGTGATTTAGCAGTTTTCACTGCTTTCTGATATCGGCGCCAGCTCTCTTTTACCATCTCAAAAGAGACCTGCAGACTGTCTTTTTTCCACTTCCTCTCCACCTTTCGGCATTGCTGCCTAGCAGCTCTGGTCGTGTCATTCAGCCACGGTTCGGCCCTGAGTTTTGGTCTTCTCAGTTTAATAGGCGCTACTTGATCCAAAGCCTTTAAACAAACAGAGTCAAACTGGTTTGTCAGCTCCTCAGTGCTGGAGAGGAACCCCGGGGGCTGAATTAACATGTCATTGTTGTAAACCTCAGTGAAACGTGCGGCAGTTAAATGGTTAACATTCCTGCCTTTACGTGCAGGAATGCATGTTTTAGGAGTTACATGGGGGATGGTAAACTGAAAATTCACTGGCCTATGATCTGAGAATACATTGTCTCCTATTTCAAGGTTTGAAACGGTCACATCACATGTTAAAACAAGGTCCAACAAATGTCCACGCTGCTGCGTGGAAGAGTTCACGTGTTGAGTTAAATTAAATGAGTCCAATAAATCTAAAAAGTCCTTAACCATGGGCTTCTCAGGACAACACACGTGCAAGTTGAAGTCGCCTGAAATGACGACCCGAGAATATTTAGCTGTAATTTCAGCCAAGAAATCAGAAAACTCGCTGATGAAGTTCTTAGAACGAGGCGGCCGGTAGACAAGAGCACACAAAGTTACAGGTGAATGTCCGAGTTCAAACACAGTCAGCTCAAAACTGGAGCAGGAGACTGGAATGGACAGTTGTTTACAGTCAAAAGTTGATTTGAAGATAGTTAATAACCCACCGCCACGACCTGATGGTCGCGGGTCGTTAAAAAACAAACAGTTTGGTGGTATTATTTCCGTCAGCGCGCAGGACTCACCCGACGACATCCACGATTCTGTGATGCAGAAAAAGTCCAAGTCGTGCTCTTCAAAGTAATCCCTGAGGATGAACGTTTTGTTGCAAACAGATCGGGCGTTGACAACACAGAATTTGATGATATCCGAGCTAGCCGCTGATGAGCTGCTAGCAGCTGATGTGCTAACAGCTGGTGGGGGGGCGCGCGTCCGCAGCTCGCTGCCCACAGAGAGCTGCTCCGGCCGGAGATCCCCGTTGTTTTCCTGGTCCGTGCACGCGGGAGACTGGCGATGAGAATCGAGACCATCAGCTGAAGACAGCGAGGCAGAACGCCGGGCTCTGAGCTTCACCAGCCGGCCAGCTCGACAGCCGCGTTTCTTCCTCCGAGTCGATCGATTTCTCCGTGCAGGCTGGTGCGAAGAGCAGCGGAGGTAAACGGGCAACTCGTCTCCGAGCAACGGGGGCAGAGGGGGCCTCCCCGAAGTACGCTCATACTGGCCCGAATCAGCGACATCCGCGGCAGCAAACCGTAAATCCAGAAGCTGCTTCCGATCATAAACCAGCAGTGTACTTATGTCTCCAATGAAGAACGAACAAAACACAAAAATTCCAAACACCCACAGGAGAGGTGGACACGCAGCCATGCTTATGGGCGCCTTCATCCATTACGAGCTGGAAACGTCTCTGTGAACTTTGTGGATGTCTCAGGCAGCAGCGGATTTATCGCCGATCGTGCCAGGCCGCCGCGGGAACACCTCCGGCCGGCCTGGCTACACCTCCGGCCTGGCTAGCTCCAGAAGCTAACACGGGAGCTAACACAGGTCTGGAGCAGCTGCGGTGGCTTGCCGGCCCCCGCGCTGCTCTGCCCGACAACAATCAACGCATGGCAACCTAAGATGTCGGCTTTGACCATCTCAAAGTAAGAAAATATATTTTTATTTATTCTGTAAATGTGAATAGCAATGTTTAACATTACAGTACACTACTGTACATGCTTATGTGTGCGCACGCTCCGTTAGCATGATAATTTAAAAATATATATATAATTTTCACCCCCTAGCTACGGCAGAATCGAGCTGCGAATCGTTCTTATCTCCCTAACTCGTTCGTACCTCGGGGGTCACCTGTATATAATCAGCTGCCTGATCTCTAGACAAAGACTGATTGACACCCAGTAGTCAATGCAATCCAAAACATTTTGTAGAAGCTGCATCTTCCACAGGTGATACACTTTTAGAAGGCATTTCAGGTCGTGCAGAAATCTGGAATAGCAGAAAAACTGAAACAACAGAGCTACTCAAAGATTTACACTAAACTATTAAACTGGTAAAAGCCTGTGGAAAAATGGAGCAACATCTGGTTGAAAAAGAAAAACCTTTTCTGCATCCTTAGCTCTGGTTTGGTGCCGTTTGGAAAAAGCACAATAAAATACATTTGACCCAAACACTGCACTCATTCTGCAGACAAGTTATTGCAGAAGGTCCACCTAGAGACTGGTTTGACGCTTGTATTCTGTGCAAATGTCACATCGCATCGATCGTAATGAAAACACACCTCAATGTCATCAAGCAGCTCTTTCTTCCTCCGTCGGATGCTGGACAGCTCATCCCTCTCCTCCAGAGACAGATCCTCTGGAACTGAAACACAGGACACACGGGTCATTGGTGCACAGCTCACACTTCGGCTTTAGCTCAACAAAACCTGTCGAATGACGGGGTTTCCGAGTAGAAAAGGACCACAGTGAACCTTAAATCCAGTCAAATAAAACCTGGGGTTAAATCAGCTTGAAGCTCCGTCTTACAAGTGAAGAGAGCGCTGCAGCTGTTTC
>JBBPBX010030343.1:0-35251 GCA_038048925.1 Garcialebias charrua
GATGAAACCACTCTTTAAAATGACTGAGTCCTCAGCATCTTTTTTCATTTTTCACTTTTTCATGTGTGCAGTGTTAACAAGCAAATAGTTCTAGTTTGATTTTGTAATAACTATCGTTTTTTCCTCTGTTTGTAATCTAATGTTTTCTTCTTTTTTAATTAATTTTTTTAACCAAATTTTGTAAATAGTTTTGAGTCTCTTTTGAGGTTTTTGTTTTGTGTGTGTGTGTATTTTTTAATCAAACCGTAACAGTGTTCATTTTCAAGTTTTTGTGTTTGTTCCTTATTTTATTACCGTAGTTTGATTTTGAAATATTAAAAATAATTGTTTGAATTTAAATATGAGCTGTTTATATGTATACTTTTTTAAACCTTGTCCCAGTCATTTCATAATAAAAATTGTATATTTTGCATATATTTATTCACTTGTGCTTTTCTAAAATGTTTTTTTTAACTTCATTGATTACCACTTTATTGTAAAATATATTTTTAAAAAATGTTAGCCCTTTGGTTTAGCTGGTTTTGCAGAAATTTCTGCTTTTCTGCTTTAAATATCTCTGCATTGCTGAATAAAAGCTACCGTATTTTTCGGAGTACAGGTCACACCTTTTTATCATTTTTTTATGGCCTGCGACCTATACTCAGGTGCGACCTATATGGCTTTTTATCACTTTCGGCGAAACAAATTTTTAAATCCAGCTCATTTCACAATTACGTTCATTTATTAAAGAAAAGTTCAGCTCAGACATATATTTGCTATAATTTTTATCAAACAAATAATTGTTTTAAAGTCTTAATCTTCTTAAAAGCCTTGCTGTGCGCTCCTGTGGCAGACATTTGCAGCAGAGCTAAACGTAGGTGCGACCTATCTAGGGATATTGGTGATAATTGGACAATGCGACCTATACTCCGAAAAATACGGTAGTTTGCCAGGTTTTACGTGCTTGTTTTTTATCACTTGTGGTTTGAATTCAGATGTGGAAATCCTAAATGACTGCTGAAAGATGCTGAGGAAGCTGAAACCAGCTCAAAATGCAATGTTTATAAAATTATTCACCACCTTGGATGTTTTACCCTTTTGCTGCTATTATAAATCATCCGTACATCCATTATCTTTTACTTCTTCCTTTTCGGGTTGCCAGAATCACTGGTGCCAATATCCAGCCGTCACTGTGCGAGAGGTGGGGGACACACTGGACAGGTTGCAAGTCCACTACAGGGACACATAGAGACAAAGGAGACAACCGTTGAGTTGTTTGAAACCAATTCAGAGTAACCAGTCAACCTAACATGCATGTTTTTGGTCTGTGGGAGGAAACTGGAGTACCCAGTGAAAACATGCATGGAGAGAATATGCAAACCACGCAGAATGGTCCCCCAGCCGGGATTCAATCTGGTAACCTTCTTGCTGAGAGGCAGCAGCTCTACCGACTGTGCCACCTGCCCCTATTGTAAGCCAGTTATGGTCAAATGGTATAAATGGTAAATGAACTGCACTTATATAGCACCTTTCTATCTAATCAAGATACTCAAAGTGCTTTACAGCACAATCTGTGCCCTCATTTACCTCCACACACATTCATACAGCACTCTACTACATCTCTACAAAGATAATCTGAACCAGAGGTTGTACCAAGTCACTGTGTTGCAAGTCCGAGTCAAGTCTCAAGTCTTTGACCTCAAGTCCTAGTCTCAAGTATTTGACTTCAAGTCCTAGTCTCAAGTATTTGACCTCAAGTCCAAGTCAAGTCTCAAGTATTTGACTTCAAGTCCTAGTCAAGTCTCAAGTATTTGACCTCAAGTCCTAGTCAAGTCTCAAGTATTTGACTTCAAGTCCTAGTCAAGTCTCAAGTATTTGACTTCAAGTCCTAGTCAAGTCTCAAGTATTTGACCTCAAGTCCTAGTCAAGTCTCAAGTATTTGACCTCAAGTCCGAGTCAAGTCTCAAGTATTTGACCTCAAGTCCGAGTCAGGTCTCAAGTCAGGAACATGTCATTTTGAGTTGTTCCCCCCCCCCCTTTTTTTTAAATCATTTGCAATTATACATAAAATGTAAATAATAGACCATTTGTTCTTTTTAAAATCTGTATTTATCTCAAATGATGGAACATGTGCCGCTGAACACAACATATAAAAAACATTTTTAAATTGGACCTCTTTATTCCGCAGTTCTGTTAATCTTAAAGGACAACACCCACCATGTTTTCAAATTGCATCGCTATTAATATTTATTAGTTTATTTAAAAATAAAACAGGAGCGTTTATTTATATTGTAGAGAAATAAAGCTAAATGTGTTATTTCATGATTTATAGCAGATTTTAGCATGCAGCTCCGGGAAAATCTGCCCCTCTCCATATATGGGCATTGACATCACTGAAGTTTCTGCCTTGGAGTTATAGGCGGAGTTATAACAAGCATGCATCAACTTCTGACCAGAGAATACAACTAATAAAAACAATGTGTGGGACAAACGTCAGACTTTTACAAGTAGTCGTGTTGTGTCATTTTAATATTTCCTCAGTAATAATTGTACAACTTGCTGCTGATCAGCACAGCCGCACCACCTTCCTCCGTTGCTCAGAGGGGGAAAAAAAGCAAAACATATTTAATATTCCCTTGTTAATAAATCTGCATGTTGATTAATCCCGCGGTCACTCACTGATGTCATATTCTGAGCGTGCACCCACTTTTTATTCTCTCCCCGTGACCTGACAACCAGGTCGGGGAGTACTTTTACAAGTCGTGGTGTAGTGGTAATGGGAGTCGTCTCCCGATCGGAAAGTTGGCGGTTCGACTCCCGGGACCCGCACCATGTGTCGTTGTGTCCTTGGGCAAGACACTTAACCCTGAGTTGCTCCCGGTAGGACTGGAAAGCACCTTGCATGGTAGTCTGCCGCCACCGGTTTATGAATGTGTGTAGCATTCAATATATGTGTAGCACTTTGAGATTTTCAGTAATGAAAAGTGCGTTATAAATTGAATTAATTATTATTATTATTATTACAGAATTAAAAAGGCAGCCGCAGAGGAGCTCTGAGCGTGCGTGCTCCCCGCAAGGCTGGAGCGGTACGGGGAATGATCCGTTCATGTCCAGACTTTATTTGTAGCACGGTACAAATAGCTGGTAACTCTGTTGCATGCACAAATCATGTTTTTCCTGCTGTGAGTGGCTGTGTCTCAATTCAGGGGCTGCGTCCTCATGAGGACCCAGCCTAGCTGGGCCGAGTAGGCCACGCACTCACAAGACCGGGTGGGCTGAGCGAAACTGCTGAAATGGGACGGTCTAGCCTTCAGGTTTGCCGGCCTTGAAGTGGGTGGGGCGTTCTCTTGAAGTGGGTGGGAAGTTCTTGTGTGCGCGCTTTGTGTGTGTGGAAAGAGAAGGGACGCCGCTAAAATATATTAGTTAGCTGAATACATGTATATATATTAGTGTTTCTGAGTTTACTGTTTGTTAAGAACTGATTATAAATCAGCTTATAAGGGGCGATCTGTTAAAAGCCAGAGTGGACCTGTGAAAACCAAGTTGTCCAGTAGCTCAGTTGGTTAATCAACTTGCGATTGGTGCAGAGATACTTTTCTCGAAGCTGGTTCGAATCTCACTCGGTACGGTTAAAACTTATTTTACGTTTGTCTTTTATTGGATAAAAAAATGAGGACTGAGATTAAAAGGAAGGAGTTTGTGAAACTCCTTCTTTTTTTTTATCCAATAAAAGACAAACGTAAAATAAGTTTTAACCGTACCGAGTGAGATTCGAACCAGCTTCGAGAAAAGCATCTCTGCACCAATCGCAAGTTGATTAACCAACTGAGCAACTTGCATTTCGTAGGTCCACTCTGGGTTTTAAAAGATTGCCCCTCAGAAAATCCTTGCTACGCACGTGTAAAATAATCTGATTTGTAATCAGTTCTTCAAAAACAGTAAACTCAGAAACACTAATATACTGTATATTCAGCTAACACATTTTTTTAGTCATTTCTGTAGTAAAATTTTAATGAGATATATTCGAGCTGAGGTTGTTTGAGATGACTAAATAAAGGTTGAATGAATATTCGCGCTGAGGTTGTTGTTAAAACGAGCTGATGACTCAACAACACGCAGCAGCCCCGACCCTGCACGCAGAAAGTCCCACCCCCCCGCGAAATCTCTGCTGGCGCTATGAATTCTGGGATAGCCTCCGTCTTGAAGGTTCCACGGATGCATCCTTCGATTTCGGCAGGAAGTAGGCCGCATTCCTCGGCCGCATGAGGAGGAGTCTTCGAATTGGGACAGTCCTCCGCGCGGGGCAATGACGTATGCGGCCGACAAATGCGCACTCATGAGGATGCAGCCCCTGAATTGAGACACAGCCAGTGACATAAAATCAAACATGTCGTTACACTTAAGCACGAATAAAGCTCAAAAACAGCCCCTCTCTGTTTTATTGACTCAAAAAAACCACAAAAAAAAAACACAAGTAACTTCAGCAAAACAGGTCCCTCTGGCCTACCAGCCATCATAAAGGGAGGGGGCCATTTCCCTCCCTCCATCACGGCTCACGGGGTGTTAGCCTAATCAATGAACCCCAGCAGGGTGCCTCTGCTCCGTCTGTAGCGGACAGGCACAGAGGCGTCTGCAAGCAGGCTCCCCACCCCTCATGGAGACAGGTGAGGGGGGTCACGTGCTCCAGCCCCCACTCCATTGTGAACGACGAGACGGCCAATACACTAAGAAAGCAAACACGTGACATGTCCGCGTCTCAGGGAGACGCACCGACATAATCTAATGACGGGGAGGCCACGTCAGATGCCCACAGGCAACCACAAGCTTCACAGTTCACAAAAGCAATTGTGATCGAACTGCTGTGTGTGTAAACAAATCAGAGCTGAATCAGATTCCTCTTCCTGTTATTCGAAGGGAACTGGGCTCTCTATCACCAAACAATTTAAAGTCTGCCAAGCACAAAGAATCATCTCCACGTTCTCACGTTGCAGCTGTCCCTTTATTATTAATGAGTGACACGCAATGTCCAAGCAGTGATCCCGCAGCATGTGACCTTTCTCGCTGTGCTGGTTCAGCTCTGCTCTTAAACAATATCCCCCCAACGGGTGAAACACAGACCCTGGCCGGTTTGTCTGGTTCCAACGCTCTGTTAAGGCCAAGGACCAGTAAACTGGACCCATCCAGGAAACAGATTGGGGTCAGAAGATCTGCTCATTTACAAAACTCACAGCTTCTCAGTCTCATGACCCGAAACAAGGAGAGAGAAAACAGACATTCTGCTCCACTTCTGTCTAATAAAGACGACAGGTTGCATCTGCCCTCGATCACTCTCGATCAGAGCAGCCTGGTAGCACATCAACAAAAAGGCCTTCTCCCAAACTTGGTTGACCTCCAAGGGGTCACGGCTTCCAGGGCCCCTGGAGGGGAACTGGATACACCAACTGCTCGTCTTCAGGGTCAAACTATGTCACCAGAAGAAGTAGTCTCGCCGCCTAGGTCGAGAACTGTAAAAATTTCAGCTTGTTGGCAGAAAAGAACAAGCTGATGGCATCAGGCCTGCCGGAAAATGTGGTAAAAACCATACAAAATGCTCATGCTATGTCAACACAGTCTCTCTACATACAGAAGTGGCATATTTTTGAAGCTTGGTGCACAGAAAGAAATATTATTTCTTACTCATGCGACCTGGCTCAGCTCCTGATTTTCCTTCAGGACTTACTGGAAAAAGGTCGTTTTTTCTCAACGATTAAAGTTTTCCTATCAGCTATTTCAGCCTGTCACGAAGGCTGGGGACACAGGACACCTGGCGCGCATCCAATCATAATAAGATTTATGAAGGGCGTGCTTAGGACAAAACCACCCAACAGGATCTTGACCCTTGGTTGGGATCTTAGCCTGGTCTTGGGGGCTCTCTGTGATCCTCCATTCAAGCCACTGAGCGAGGTTAAGATAGACTTGTTATCTTATAAAACCGCTCTACTCTTGGCACTTTGCTCGGCGAAACGTGTGGGTGACCTCCATGCATTGTCTGTACATCCAATGTGTACCAGATTCGCCCCTGACGGGTCAAAGGTCACCCTAAGGCCTAATCCCGCATACATTCCCAAGGTCTTGACTTTGAACCATAGGAGTCTAGACTTTGATCTCTCCTCCTTCCCACCTGCTCCTGTCCTCACTCAGGAACAGGAAAGTCTGAAGGCTCTCTGCCCCGTGAGAGCTTTACGCACTTACATGCAGAGAACAGCCGAATGGAGAAAAACAAATCAACTGTTCGTGTGCTTTGCAGCACCTGCTACCGGAAAGGCCCTATCAAAACAACGCCTTTCACATTGGGTGACTGAGGCCATTAAAAGGGCGTACAGTAGCAAAGGTCAACAGGTGCCCTCTGGAGTGCACGCTCACTCGACTAGGGGCTTGGCCACTTTGTGGTCACTGTTCAAGGGTGTACCAGTTGCAGACATTTGTGCTGCTGCGAACTGGAGCTCATTAAACACTTTTGCAAAGCATTACAGTTTGGATGTTATAATAATAATAATAATAATAATAATAATGAATTCAATTTATAACGTACTTTTCATTAATGAAAATCTCAAAGTGCTACAAGGAGCAACAGAATTAAATGACAATAAAACAAATAATAAAACAATTAAAATCAATAACAATATCAGCTAAGATCAAAAGTAGAATCATGAGGAGGTAGAGTATGCTTGGTCGAAAAGAAAGGTCTTCAAGCCGCTCTTAAAGTCAACCACAGACTGTGGGGCTCTTAGACAGTCAGGAAGAGAGTTCCACAGGCGGGGGGCAGCCACACTGAAAGCCCGGTCTCCCATGGTCCTTAATTTGGTTCTCGGAATGTGAAGGAGATTGCTGTTCTGTGACCGCAGCGAACGGGTGGATGAGTATGGAATAATGTTACTGCGTGTGATGTCACTCAGGCTGTTCTTTCTAATGCTGCGTTCCAGTTGCCTCGGAGGTCAAAATTATAAACCTGGAATGACGTCATCACCGAGTTAAATGCGTTCCAGATAGCTTGTCGGCACGATGACGAAAACAAGATGGACGCCCGCTACAAAGCTGTTGTTGTTCTTGCTTTGTTGGATTATAAAAAGGTTTCCAGACCAGCAGCGAAGTTGAAAAGCAATTCTGAGGCTCTTGAAATGTTAACCAGGTATGTTGTTTTAACCAGTAGTTTTTATTTATTTATAAATAAGCTTATTTTTGTTAATTATGGTCTTGAGGCTCTTACATCTACTTTATAGTTTTAATTCGATCTCTTTTAGGATTATAGCAGCAGTACAGAAGTTATCATTAGATAAATAAAGTCAGAAAGTGCTGAACATTGTTTTTCTTTTCTTTTTACTACCTCAATCCATTAGCAGACGTTTTTACGGTTTATTGTTAAAATTGTTATTAAACTTCAATCAATCAAAACTTTATTTCAGACTCATATGGTCCATAGTAACAAAACAATTTAATTTCTTTGTATTTTAGGATGCTGCTGATACACACAAACCTACGGACACATGGAATAATCATGAAGACTATGGGAGGTGATGCTGAACATGGATGACAACACATTTGTGCGTCATTTCAGAGTCAGACCCAGTTCACATCTGTAATGATGCAGCTGCAGGAGAAAGGAGCACTGTCAAGGTGCAGCACCAGTCCCTGTAGAAAAGAAGGTCCTGATGTTCCTGTGGTACATGGCCAACCAGAACAGCTTCAGGGAGATGTCTGACAAATTTGATGTCTCGCAGTCCTCAGCGCACAGGATCATCATGGAAGTACTGAAGGCCATTTTGCACAATGGGACACACCTTCATCCCCTGGCCTAACGAATTGATGCTGTGGTGATGATTGTCATCATGGCAGCCTGCCTTCTGCATAACCTCTGCATTGGGGCTTCACCAGTGTGTCAGGATCACCCAAACAGCTGTCCAAGGCAGGATGAAAATGACTAAATTACTCGTTACTGTGATGTGTGGATGCTGTACTTGTATTAGCTTGTCAAAAAATGTTCTAGTGTTGTTATAGTGCTGTTTTGATTAAATGTGTTTATCTGACATGCCACTCTCTCGCTGTCATTTATATCTGTGTGGATAAACCACGCCAAAAACATAAGCTGGTATAGGTAAACACATTTTACAGCTTCAAAAACCAGCTGCAAAACTTAGTTTCCCACAACAATAACACCTGCTTAAAAGTCAGTGCTTAAATAAAGCATTTCTATGTAGTAATTTTAAAACTCTGCCCGATGAGAACATGAGAGCACTAGTTTCTCTGCAAGTACATCGGTTTCCAAAAATATTGATGAAAAACTGCAGTGCATCATGACAAATTGTCGTGTTTGAATACCAGAGGTGTTCCTCTTTTACACTGAATTTACTTTCATTCTAAGTAGTTTCTTTTCATTACCTGCTTTCCTTTATTCTACTGAAAAACCACACTTATTGTGAAGTAAGACAAGAATTTGTGCATTTGTTATTTCAAATTGTTTTTAATAACGTATGACAACAAGGCACAGGTAACCTGCTGTAGAGTCGTTGAGTTGCAGTAACTGGACTTGTACAGTTAGATTTTCATCCATAAAATATGTCAAGGAGTCACCATTCCTCTGGAACAATTAGGGACCAGGGAAACGGGTTTGTCTGCTCGGGTCCAGGAACATGTTCATCTTCATGTTGACATAAACTGCAAAGAAATATACACATGGTTAACAACAAATCACATCATAGCAGTAACTCACAAAACTAACCCACAATAATAATTATAAATAAGGTCGATTTTCACTCTCTCACACACACACACCTCCAACACAGACACACACAGCTGTGGATTGACAGGATGGTTTGGGTTTCAAGTTTTGCATTTTTTTTAAACTAAATAATTGATTATGTTAAACTGGATTCCCACCCTGACAAGCCAAGATAAATCTTGATAGACCTTTTAAAAACAGTTTATGGTGCAAAACATTAGTTTACTAGCTAAAAACACATGTAAAGGTGAACAAAGAACAACGAGGTTGCAGGTCTCCGACGCAGCTACATCATCAACACAACAATCACGTTCTTTAGAAAACACAAACAGCTTAGAAACACCCTCTAATTATTAGGCGACTTATTGTATAATAATCACTGTAAAGTACGACATGTGTTACTGAGTTAATGATAAACAATGAACGCTGAACAGCTAAAACGAGTACTGTGCTAAACAACAACAATGCCGCCTCACACCCGTTTAGCGTGCCGTTGTCGACGCACAGCGGCTGTTTAAACATATCATTATCATTACTGTAAAGAACTACAGTGCCTGAATGCGTTAATGTGAAGTTACGGCTGAGTAAACCACAAAGAACTGCGAAAAAGAGTAAAAAGTAACTCTTTCACTCACTGTTGATGCGAGGAGCAGCCATTTTGAAACGATGATCTCGGCGAACTCGGGTACGGTGCAGCGAGACCGAGTCCACGAGTTGTAATTACGACCTGAGGGGGCATTCCAGTTGATATTTACTGCTCGGAAGCTCGTAATTACGACCTCCGAGGACAACTGGAACGCAGCATAACACAAAGTAGAAAGTAGCCTTGAGATGTCTGCTGGTCAAGGGCAGACGTTCACACTAGCATGCATTTTACTGAGCATTTCAAGGGCGCGAATGAATTACGTTCCCATAGCAAGTATGTTGCACCGAGTGACTGACTGATAAGGGAACTGAAAGTTATGCACCATAACTCATGTTCCCTGAAGGAAGGGAACAAGGTGCAACATATCTTGCCCTTTTTAATGCTGAAAGCTCGGTGAAGTGCAATTTTGGAGAAAGATGGATGGGCGTCAGTCGCTTAAATACTCAGAGGGCGGGGCCTCTGGCGCGACGTTGACGCCCTAGCCATAAAGACGTGATTTTTTTTCATTCATTCAACCTTTATTTAGTCAGGTAAATCTTTTGAACCTCATGGGCTCATTTACGAAAGCGACCTGCTTTCGTAAGCGACCTGTGATTGTATTCCTTCAGGTAATTGTGCCGGGGCGCAATTCCCATAGCAAGTATGTTGACCCTCGTTCCCTTCCTTCAGGGAACATGAGTTATGGTGCATAACTTTCAGTTCTTTTCATGACATGCTCCCCTGCAACATAAAACACACGAGCTCAAGGTGATTATTTTTCCCTGTAAGAGACTAACGTTGGTTCAGGAGGAGATTTTAGAAGAAACTGAGGTGCAGTTTGATTTAACTTCATGACGATAAGGTTGCTCATTCAGGTCGTGAATCCTGCACATCCTGCTTGTTTCAACAGCCTTTTTGAAATCCAACACCCCTCCTGTTCATACAGTTTTTTTAATTTTTAAAACTCATTCTCTCCCTTCTTTTACGAGCATGCACCAGTGCAGTCTGAATTCAGAGTCAGAGTCAGAGAGTCTTTATTGTCATTTGCACCGCATGTGGTACATGTGATGAAAACGAGATTATGTACACAGGGTCCCAGTTACATCCAACAACAAATGCAAGAGAAAAACAGTAATAATATCAGAGTCAGAGAGAGTCTTTATTGTCATTTGCACCGCATGTGGTACATGAGATGAAAACGAGATTATGTACACGAGGTCCCAGTTACATCCAACAACAAATGAAAGAGAAAAACAGTAATAACATCGAGAACTAACTAAGAAAAACATCAACTAGTAATACACTAAGCCTAATATAGTGGGAATAAACAGCAGCACGAACATGAGTTTGTATGAGCAGATGGTCACAGATGAACACAGATGAACACAGCAACAAGAAAACAGATCAGCATCAGCATGATGTGATATTTTGCAGTGTTTATTTTAATTTTATTTTTATTTATTCATGAGTCTAACAGCCTCAGGGTAGAAGCTGTTCCTCAGTCTAGTGGTTCTACACTTGATGCTCCTCAACCTCCGTCCTGAGGGGAGTGGGGCAAAGAGTGAGTGTGCTGGATGAGTGAGGTCTTTCATGATGCAGGTGGCTCTTTTCCTGCATCTGGAGGTGTAAATGTCTGTGATGGTGGGGAGACTGACTCCAACAGACTTCTGTGCAGCCTTCACCACTCTCTGCAGAGCTTTCCTCTCTTCAACTGTGCAGCCTCCATGCCACACGTTGATGCTGGAGCACAGGATGCTCTCCACTGCACACCTGTAGAAGGAGGTGAGAACTGGGCTGCTCAGACCAGCTCGTCTCAGCCGTCTGAGGAAGTAGAGTCTCTGATGACCTTTCTTGATCAGGCTGGTGGTGTTGTTGCTCCAGCTGAGGTTATCATTCATGTGTACACCCAAGTATTTGTAGCTGGAGACCACTTCCACTGCAGACCCACCTATTTTCAGTGGGGCATGGGTGTGTTTGTTCCTTCTGAAGTCCACAATCATCTCCTTTGTCTTCTTCACATTCATGTGAAGATTATTCTCTTTGCACCAGCTCTCCAGGTGTTCCACCTCCTGTCTGTAGCTGGACTCATCATTGTTTGTGATGCATCCCACCACCGCTGTATCATCTGCAAACTTAACAATATGACAGCCTGGAAGTGTGGCTGTACAATCATATGTGAGCAGAGTGAACAGAAGGGGGCTCAGCACACATCCCTGAGGAGAGCCAGTGCTGAGGGTTATGGTGGAGGAGGAGAAGTTGTGGATCTTCACGGACTGTGGTCTGTCTGTTAAGAAGTCTAGTATCCAGTTACAAATAGAGGGGCTTAGTCCAAGTGTAGATAGTTTGTCTATCAGAGTTTGGGGGATCATGGTGTTGAAGGCAGATGTGAAGTCCACAAAGAGCAGACGCACGTATGAGTCTTTCTGATCCAGGTGGGTGAGAGCAGTGTGGACCACGGAAGAAATGGCGTCCTCTGTTGATCGGTTCTCACGGTATGCGTATTGATGAGGGTCCTCATTGATGTTGACGGTTGCCTTGATGTGGGACATGACCAGTTTCTCAAAACATTTAGCGACTATCGGGGTGAGGGCCACCGGTCTATAGTCATTCAGACCAGTCACTGTGGAGCTCTTTGGGACTGGGATGATGGTCGCGGTCTTCAGGCAGGTGGGAACTGACTCCAGTGCAAGTGAGGTGGTGAAGATGTCAGCCAGCACCTCACAGAGCTGGTCCGCACATTCCTTCAGAACTTTCCCTGGGATGTTGTCTGGTCCGGTTGCTTTATGAGGATTAATCTTTCTGAGACTGCCTCTCACTTCTGCTGCGGACACCCTGAGATGCTCTTCATCTGGTGATGAGGTGAGTCTGGTGCTAGCAGGTCTGTTTGGATCATCAAAACGTGCATAAAACTTATTGAGGGCATCAGGCAGAGATGGGTCCCTGGGGCATTGTTTGTTTTTGCCTTTGTAATCTGTTATGCATTTAATACCCTTCCACATGCTCCGTGGGTCTTGTGAGGTGAACTGTCCCTCGATCCTCTGTGCATACGTGGCCTTGGCCTTCTTAATGCCATCCTTCAGTTCATTCCTGCTCTTTCTCAGTTCCACTTTATCTCCTCCTATATCTAGGATTAACTAAGAAAAACATCAACTAGTACACTAAGCCCTAATGTAATAGAAAAACATCATTATCAAGGAATTCAAGGATGAAACAAATTGAACATATAATTCCACTTTTAGAATGATTTTCTGTTAAAACAATATTTCTATATAACCCTTTTGTTATTGTCTTTTGAAACAGAGAAGTTTCAGTAATGTATTTAGCTTTGAACACAAAAAATAGATTCATTTGAACAATGTCATTTATTTAAATATTCATCAACAAGGACAAGAAGTTGTAACAAGACGGATGGAACAGTGGTGCTTCTGTTGAAGGCAGAAGTTGGTGGAATGCTCATATTTCTAAAAGTGTTTTCATAAATGTTCCCACAGATGGCACCACTGTTCTGTTTAAAACAAGCCTGCATCACCAGGCGGTGGTAGAACCCCAAACTGACAAGGCCGCCCGCAACTAATGACTCTTACTGAAGCTCAGCATGAGGATAATGTAAAGTTTTAAAGGAGAAATGTAATCAAATCTGAAAAAATCGATATAACAAGAATTTCATATAGTAAACACACATAAACATACTTAGTATGCTTTTTTCAAGTCAGTAGCTTAAAGAAATAGTTTTTTACATTTTTCCTGCTACATGCTAGCCTGGTTGTAACCAGACCCTTGTGTCCTTCACTTCGCTTTTGACTAGGGTCTGGCATTCCTCCCATTGAAAACGATTTCTCCTGGAGATTTTTGAATGGACCAATCAGAGAACAGAAGGTGGAGTTTTGTTAGTTTAGCCTGGCGAGGTCCAGGCTATCAGATAAATTGCTCAGAAACCACTCGGTGGATATTTTTTCTGCCACCAGTGTGTAATTATATGGCTCTAATTTACTGACTGTTGGCCTAGATAAAACATTTGAGATAAAATTCGATTTTTTATCATTTATTTTCGTAGCGCACCCGAGGCTGTTTGGAAAATGTCAAACCGAAACTATTTAAATCCAGCAGATTTGACCATTTCGTGAATTGATTTAGGAACTGTTAAGCTCAGGAACACTTCTGATATAACGTCAGCTAAGAAATATATTTTTTATCAGCAGAGAAATAATAGTTTTTTACCTTGTTTTGATGAAAATTCCTTCGTGGCGGCAGCCATTTTGAATGACGACGTCAGTCGACGTCGTTCAAAACTCCGCCTTCTGCTCTCTGATTGCTCAGGAACACTTCTGATATAACGTCAGCTAAGAAATATATTTTTTATCAGCAGAGAAATAATAGTTTTTTACCTTGTTTTGATGAAAATTCCTTCGTGGCGGCAGCCATTTTGAATGACGACGTCAGTCGACGTCGTTCAAAACTCCGCCTTCTGCTCTCTGATTGGTCCGGTCAAAAATCTACCGGAGATATCCTTGTCTATGGGACAAGTCCCAGACTGTGCAGTGAAGGGAAATGAGAATTGAGCGGAGCTGTGCAGGAAGGCGAGGGCCAGGCTAGCTACATGCCAAAGTGCAGTGATTTCTGTAGTCATTTTCTGGACGCACTTTTATGACACAATTAAGACCTCCTTTGCTATCTTACAATAACACTGAAGCTATAAACCCATCATTACTGTCCTCCTGTCTGTCATTTAAAATGGAAGCAGAAGACTTTTTTGAATCTGAAGGATATCACTTTAGTTTGTCAAAAACAGTTTGGTGATTTAGTGCATTAATGGGCATTTCTATCCTGGAAATACGAATAGCCGTGCGTTAGCCGCCGCATGCTAACGTTAGCATGCTAGCGCCGTATGCTAACGTTAGCATGCTAGCGCCGTATGCTAACGTGGAAGTGGGGGTGTTGAAAATGTCCTGAAACAGTTACTGTCTTCCCCAGAACATAGTAGGATCTAAAATGATTTTTAAAGATGAAGGAGCAAGTTGAAACATGCTGTCTCCCTCCTTGCTAGCAGGCTCTATTGGGAGCTGCCTGGCTAACTAACTACGGTGGCCCTACACGGCCAAAATTCTACAGCGGCCGAATGCACAGGAGCGGTAAAAATACAATATAAAATTTAAAAAAAGTTTTAAAATCGATTTTGGGGCTTTTAGAATCGATTCTGAATCGCCAGGACTAAGAATCTTGATTCTTTAAAAAATAGATTTTTTTTGCTGCATCCCTAATTGCTACACACTGAAACCTTTTTGTCCACAACTAGATACACACACTAATATTACTGTATGAGGGACGACCATTGCACTGCCTACGTCATATTCAGGGGACGGAGAGCAGGCAGGGGGAGGGGGGTCAAAAACACCAGATGAGAATTTTTTCACTTTGCAAAGTCTAAATTTGAGTTAGGATGACATTTTTGACTTGTGAAAATTTCTCAACAAGCTTATTTTATGCTTTTCATTAGACTACTATTAGCTTAAAAACACTTTTCATTTCTCCTTTAAATGTCTTTTTTGATTGTATGATTAGCCACCATATGTCACATTAAAAACAGAATATAGAAACAATTAACAGCAACACCGAGAGGTGTCATTTTTTTCATTCTGAATATTCCAGAAGAATTGATTCAGAATACTTGACCCCAAACTGTATCAGAAACTGAAAAACTGCTTACAAGCACCCCAGGGGTTTCCTTCTTTTTCTTGTGAATTGTGTCAAGTTTAAATGTTTTTTTTCCATTCATTCAACCTTTATTTAGACAGGTTAATCCCACTGAGCCTCGAGGACTCATTTAAAAGAGAGACCTGATTTCAACAAAAAATGAACAACAGTGAATAACAACGACAAAAATTAGACAGTCATAAAATAGGCATAGGTATACAAATTTAAGTTTCTCATTTTTGATTATTATTATTTTTTTACAAAACAAAACAAACAAAACAAAATAGCAACCAAAAGGACAATCTAGGAATAGTAGCAAAAAACAGCTAGATTATAAGGCGATTGAGAAAACAAAAAACAGGAACATGTCTGCATTGGTTTTAGCCAGGAACTTAACAGATGTTTAAAGTCACTTAGAGAGGTCAAGCACTTCAGGTCTTTTTGCAAGGTATTCCAGGAAACAAGAGTGCGTAGGAGAAGCTCTTTATAATGATTATAAAGTACTTTTTGTCATAACAACAGCTTTTCGTGAAGACTGATTAACTAACAGTTTCTTGTCGCACACCTATTTTCATGCCAGCGTTTTAGATAAAAGATCATCTTATGATGAGAAATGACGGCGCTGTTGTCGTTTGGGTCAAACCTGGAAAACAACTTTTTACAGTATTTCATGTCACACGCAAGGAATAGGTTGTTAGTTATTAAAGTTTATGCGCAGTCATTCAGATACAAAATCCAGTAATTGTCAGTCAGAACATCTGGACAGTTTATTTTTTGTGGAAAGACTCCTCACACTGACGAAGCCCTCCGGATAGTGAAACGTCTTTCCATAAAAATAAAAATAAACTGTCCATATGACCTGACTGACCATTATTAGAGGTTGTTAGTTACTCTCAGCTACATCAAACTTTAGCTTGATATCTGTAAAACTGACTGAATTATAAAAATATGCATATTTTCTAAGGTCATTTAGCTGTGGCAGCCATCTTAAATTGGCTTTAGAGGTACATCAAAAGAATATTTACTGAAAGTTTAATTAAAATGACTCCAAATTGTTCATGTTGATCTGTCAGAATGTGTGTTTCAAGTCAGCCAATAACACACCAAAGTGTATTCCTAGAATAAATAAATTAACGAAGCAATTTGGGGATTTTAGAAGGTCACGGTGGCCATCTTGAATTGGCTTGACTTCTTCTTTCGGCTTTTCCCTCTTCAGGGGGTCACCACAGCGAGTCATCCTCCTCCATCTCACTCAGTCCTCTGCATCCTCTGTCCTCTCTAACTGCATCCATATATCTCCTCTTTGTATTTTTCATGGCAGCTGCATTTCTAACATCCTTCTACCAATATACCCACTGTCCCTCCTCTGGACATGTCCAAACCATCTCAGTCTGGCCTCCCTAACTTTATCTCCCAGTTGTTCAACATGTGCTGTACCTCTGATGATCTCATTCCTAATCGTATCCATCCTTGTCACTCCTAAAGAGAACCTCAGCATCTTCATTTCTGACACTTCCAGTTCTTTCTCCTGTATTTTTGTCAATGTCTCTGTCTCCAGACCATACAACATAGCTGGTCTTACCACTGTCTTGTAAACTTTTCATTTGACCTTTGTTGACACTCATTTGTCTCAAATTACTCCTGAAACTTTTCTCCACCCACTCCACTCTCTTCTTCACCTCTTTACCACATTCCCCATTTTCCTGGACAGTGAACCCCAAGTACTTGAAGTCCTGCACCTTTGTGACCTCTGATCCTTGTAGCCTCCCTGTTCCACCGGCCTCCCTCTCATTCACACACATGTACTCTGTCTTACTACGGCTGACTTTCATTCCTCTTCTTTCAAGTGCATACCTCCACCTCTCCAAGTTCTCTTCGACCTGTTCCCCGTTCTCACCACAGATCTCAATGTCATCTGCAAACATCATAGTCCATGGGGATTACTGCCTGACCTCATCTGTTAGTCGGTCGATCACCAGAGCAAACAAGAAGGGGCTCAGAGCTGATCCTTGATGCATCCCATCTCCATCTTGAAGCTGTCTGTCACTCTCTCACCACTGTCTTGCTGTCCTCATAGGGTGCATTCACACCAGCCCTGTTGTCCCAAACTCTACTGTCCGTTTACCGGAAGTCCAGTTTGTTTGGGGAGGTGTGAACATGCCATCGAACTCTGTCACGGAACAAAAACACCAACTCTGGCCCACCTAAAAACCTAGGTCTCAGTCCATTAAAAGAAAACTCTAGCGCGGTTCGAATACAGTGTGAATGCAAGCAGACCGGGCACCGCTCCGCAAGCAGGAAGTGGAACTACAACGAGTACAGGAAGTGGACTACAGCGCAGGGCAAACAAACACACATTTCTCTTACCTCATATGGAGCCGTCAGCTTGCCTTGTGTGAAAAGCAACATTCTCCATGGTCTTCTGCCTCATCTTCCACTCATGCTGAATATATTGTTGAAAAATTACAAAATATAACTCCTAAAACTGCTAAAATTTGATGCCACTTCATTTTTGCTTTTATTTCCATAAGAAGAAGAAGAAATGTCTCCTTCAAAGGTTTTGGTGTCGTTTCTTTCAGTAGTTCTTGGTGCAGCACCACCACAGGCAAGTGGGGGAACAGGTTGGTTTGAACAGGTTGTCTCAACTGCACAGTGCAGTGTGAATGCAAACCGCACCAGCTCAAATGTAAACAAAATGTTATGAATATTGGTACCTAACTGAACCGAGTCTACTGGACTATCATGGTGTGGATAGAAAGAGAAATGGAGTAGGGGTGGTCCTGAAGGAAGAGTTGGCAAAGAATGTAGTAGAGGTTAAACGAGTGTCAGATAGGGTGATGCGCCTGAAGTTAGAAGTAGAAGGTCTGTGGTTAAACATTGTCAGGTTGGATGTGATGTGGAGGAGAAATATAAATTTTGGAAGGATCTGGATGAAGTGATAGAGAGTATTCCCAGAGAGGAGAGAGTGGTGATTGGAGCAGACCTGAATGGACATGTTGGTGAAGGAAAAAGTGGGGATGAAGAAGTGATGGGTAGGTTTGGTGTCAAGGAAAGAAACCAGGAAGGACAGATGGTGGTGGATTTTGCCAAGAGAATGGAAATGGCTGTAGTCAGCACTTATTTCCAAAAGAGGAAGGAACATAGAGTGGCCTATAAGAGTGGAGGGAGGTGTACGCTGGTAGTCTACAGTATTTGCTGTGTAGAAGAGGAAACATGAGGGAGATTGAGGACTTTAAGGCTGTGGCAGGGAGATCATGGCCAGACAGCATCAAATGGTTATGTGTAGAATGATTTTTGTTGTGAAGACGAGAAAAAGAGTAAAATCAGAAAAGAAGACCAAATGGTGGAAGCTAAAGAAGGAAGAATGTTGTGAGAAATTCAGAGAGGAGCTGTTAAAGGCTCTGGGTGGTAAGAAAGAGCTTCCAAGGGACTGGGCTACTACAGCAACAGTAATTACTGAGACAGGTAGGAAGGTACTTGGTGTGTCATCTGGACAGAGAATGGATGATAAGATAACCTGGTGGTGGAATAGAGAAGTGCAGGTCACCTTTCAAAGAAAGAGATTAGCCAAGAAGAAATATGACAGAGGACTGAAGAGAGGAGACAGAATTATAAGGAGATGGGACGTAGAGCAAAGGGGGAGGTGGCAAAGGCAAAGCAGAAGGCATATGATGAGTTGTATGAGAGGATGGACACTAAAGAGAGCGAGAAGGACTTGTATCAATTGGCAAGACAGAGTGATCAGGCTGGAAAGGATGTGCAACAGGTTAGGCTTGTTAAAGATAGGAATGGTAATGTTCTAACAAGTGAGGAGAGTGTGATGGGAAGATGGAAGGAGTACTTTGAGGAGCTAATGCATGAAGAGAATGAAAGAGAAAGGAGAATAGAGGTCAAAGAAACTGTGGACCAGGAAGTGGGAAAGATTAATGTGGGTGAAGTCCGGAAAGCTTTGAAAAGAATGAAGACGGGTAAGGCAGTAGGACGTGATGACATACCAGTGGAGGTTTGGAAATGTCTTGGAGAGATGGCAGTGAGGTTTTTGACTCAAATCTGTAGCGTGCTGTGTATGGTGATATGGCCGAGATGGTGTAGAGGCAGGGCAGCCGGCTCAGGACCGGAAGGTCTCGGGTTTGATCCCCGGTCATTGCATACCTCGTTGTGTCCCTGGGCAAGACACTTAACCCTGAGTTGCTCCCGGTAGGACTGGCAGCGCCTTGCATGGCAGACTACCGCTACCGGTGTATGAATGTGTGGATGAATGGGTGGATGGCTGGTACTGTGAAGCGCTTTGGGGCCCCTCATAGAGGGCTGGAAAGCGCCATATAAGTAAGCTCCATTTACCATATATGTTGTGATATGTTAAGTGATATGTTACTTAACATATATGATATCACTTAACATGTCACTTAACACATCACCTTACACATACACAGCACGCTACATACACACATTAAATAGGCACATAAACATATTTTTGGCACTAATGGAACCTCATATTGTGTCTAGTTATGGCTACCTGCTTTTTCCTTCCCTACCTGGTACACTGCATCCAGAAATTATTGTCAAATGTTCTACAGTTCATTAAACCAATTGGTCTTAATCTCTTGCATCCTACATTCTGTTTCTGTGTGCACACCAGGTAAACACACAGTGACGTGCCAAACATGGCGACCTCTTCAGACCGGGACGGTTTCTGCACTGAGGCGCTTCTTTATCGGCGGTTCTTCAGAGCTTGAAGATCTCTGCTACGTCAGAACACCTGGAACCTTCAAGGTGGGCTCAAAATTTATAAACAACACATAAAGTCCAACAATGTTATAAAAATATAATATTATGTACCGGTAATATAATAATAATTTTTATTAGAAAAATGTTTGAATGTACTGTATTATTTATTATACACAATTATGGTTGTAAAATACATTTTTCATTTCCAAGTGCATGCATTCTGCGATATAAGAAACCCAGTGGATTACAAAGGAAATTCTTTGAAGAATGAAGGTCCTGATTATTTCCACATTAATGATTATGCACTGTAATATATTCGTGTCTGGCTTCAGGGGGAGAGGTTGAGTCGTTTGGGCTTCTGCACCCAAACCACAGGAAGTGTCTCCTTTAATCTGCACTGCATGCAGCAAGCCAGGTGAGCAGGTAGTGGGATAAACCATGTCATGCATCCTGCAAACTTTAAAATAATATGAGTAATACAGTTACCACAACATTTTGTTGTTATAGGCTTATCGTGCACATATTGTATTTGTTTGATCAGAGTACAGGTAAGCGTTTTGAAATAACTCAACTGTTTCTGCCAATATGTCACCAACACAATATGCTCTGATACTTTTTGTAACATGAAAAAAGATGCAGAAAATTTTAAATAGAAAATCAAGATTATTTCCTGTTTTTCTTCACTCTGTTACAACTCAAGCAACATTTCTCAGCTAATTTGCAGATTGCATCCATGACAGGTCACATGTTTACACAGAATGACTGAAATATCAGAAGTCGTATAAAACTCCTACACTGGCGACGTGAAATTAAATGATTATTTATCTTCTTTATTCAAGGATTTTCAATTGCTTGTGTAGTGTTCTGTGAGACAATAAAGTGTAGTTTAATGTCTCCATGTTGGTTTTGTTTCAGAGCCTTTGTTGACGCCACCTTACTGAAAAAGAGGAGACAGAAAGTTGTGGATCAGCTGGGAGGATTCATTCAGCAAGGAGACGTTTGCAATGTGTTGGGTAAACATACTGACACAGAATTAGACTGTTCAGTTTTCATTGAAATTACATTTTTGTTGTTAAATATAAATACTACAAAGTTTTAACTAAATATATTAAAGTGTGCGTGAAAGAAACAGAGATGAGAGAATAGATGTAAATAATGACTTGTTCTGAAATGGAAATTCATTTTCAGTGTTTAGCAAGTATTAAATTAACAGTGCATAAAATATACAGAACACAAAATACATATTAACTACATATATATATGCATGCGAAAGAACCCAATGTGGGACTATGATAGAGAAAATGTGTGGAAAAATAGGAGACCACTCATATTTCGGGACTGCTCTGTAATTCAGGGATTAAAACAATGTCAAGGAAGAAATTGCCAAAATGTTGCTAATAATACTGTATATAATAAATTCCCCTGGTGGCACTGTTGAGAAGTATATATATAGAAACATTGTTTTTTTCTGATAGACAAGAAAATGATAAGGGTGAACTGGGAGAAAACAGGAACACAAAATGAGTGGGTGCAAAGACTGAAATGGGTCTACAAAATGTTTTTTTTTTTTACAGTATTGTATGGCCAATTTTTTTAGCTAGAATATAGATGTTCATAATTAAGTTGTTTATTTTTTACAAGTGGATTTTCAAATGCTTAAAACTGTTTGAAACCCTTTTACCTGATTTTACCAGATCTGCTCAGTAGTCCTAACCTCTACACACACACACACACGCACGCACGCACGCACGCACGCACACACACACACACACACACACACACACACACACACACACACACACACACACCTTCCTTCCTCCCTCCCTCCCTCCTTCCTTCCTTCCTTACCTCCTTCCTTCCTTCCTTCCTTACCTCCTTCCTTCCTTCCCTTACATGGGGAGGTGCAGACAAACTGGACAGGACAGACAATCGTCTCATGGAGTTTTTTTTTATATCTTTTATATTAAGTCTTGCTGCCATAAGATCTATGTTGAAGAGTCATCGATCTTGGATTCAGCAGACAATCTAGCTGTTTGTCTCATTTGTCTCTATGTGTCCCTGTGAAGGACATTTGACGACTTGCAACCTGTCCAAGGTGTCCCCCATCTCTCGCACAGTGATGGATGGAAGGATGGATGGATGAATGGATGAATGGATGGATGGATGGATGGATGGATGGATGGAAAGATGGATGGAAGGATGGATGGATGGATGTATAGCTGAGATGAAGGCTTGGAGTCATAGAACCTAATGTTGAAGAGTCTGTAGAAAATCTTCACACACACTAAGGACAATATAGAATCTCTCTTTTTTTTATGGGATAAACCAGCATTCCTGGACAAAACCCTGTTAAGATTCTCGAGGTGTGAGTGAGAGTGTAGCCTGAAGATGCTGCTGTATGGATGGATGTGTTTCCATCAACAGATCAAACAGTTTGGTCTTTTCTTTGACTTCTTCTTCTTTCCACTCCCCAAGTTCTCCATCTGTTCCTCCAAAGTTGTCATTCTTTCCAAGATCCTCTGCGCTACAATTTTATTTTCTTCCTCCTTCTTGTCTAAAGCCTCCTGAAGTGACGCAGCTGTTGCCAACAGGTGGGATCTTTCTTCCGTCCACACCTGCCGTTCACGATGAAATGTTTCCTGCAACTTTGTCTCCGCTGCGTTCAAAGTTGCCTCTGTTTGTCCATGTTCAGAACTTCAGACACAAGACGGGACATCTCTTGCTTCTGCTGCTGACGTTCTTGTTCAAATGCGTTGTCCGTTTGTTTCCTGCAGAGTTAGTCTTAACTTGGAAACTTCTTCCGTTTGCTGTGTCAAGAAAACCTGGGCCTTTGCTGTCTTACTTTTCTCGGCAGTAAGAGCTGCTTCTAGCTCTTTTCACAACATTGCGAATATTCTTCTTTCCTTGTCTGCAGTGCTTGTGTCTTATCAGCCAAGTCTTTTTCAGTGTTGGCTTTGTAAGAGTCTAGACACTGTTTCAGAGTTGCTGCCTCCGTTTTCAGCCTGTCCGTTTCCACACTGTGTTTCTGGTTGGTTTCATCCAGTTGGAAATCTTTCTGAAACAGTTCAGCTTTGAGAGACTCTTTCTCCTCCCACTGTTTTTTAATGGCATCTTCAGCTTCCTGCCTTTTTGTCTTTTCCTCAGTTAATTTGGTCTCTAACTGTGAAATTTTCTCCTGGTCTCCAGAATGCATTGCCTCCATTCTTTCGACCTTTTCTTGGAGAAACTTCAACTGTTTCTGGAGATCGTCGTTCTGGGTTTGCAATGCTAATTTGATTGTTGCAATCAAATTAGCTGTTTTATAGAAAGTAAAAACACCATTGAAGAACTGAGCACAACAACTTTTATTCCACTTTTTCTTTCATTGTACATAGATGAGACCCCTACACTGTTGTCACCTGTGTCGTCCGTGCCATCACCTGGTGATTCTGCAGACTCAGACGATACCATCATCCTTTCAGAGAGTCCACCCAGTAAACGCCAGAGGCCGGATGAAGAAGCTAAGCGGGTAAAAACTTAAGAATCTTTCAACAAAAAAAATGTAGCAGAGCTTTTTTTAAATATAGCTTTGCATTATGTCTTTAGTTGGTTGAATCCATTCTTACAAGTAAACCAGGTGGAGAACGCATAATAAATGAGTACAAAAGAACCAAGTCTTTGATGGATGAAACCAGAAGAAAAATGGTTAATATCCTGGCAGCTGACATGACAGAAAAATATGGGTAGGTTACAACTAAAATAAATAAATAAATAATGGTAATTATTAAAGTACACTGAAATGCATTATCTGTTCTTCAGCACATCACCACCACGACAGGAGAAGGAAAAGTATGCGAAAGGAATTGTTAGTTTCTTCCCCTATCTAAGTGATCCGCAGTCTAAGAATGGCTATGTGAGTTATGCACATTAGGGGTTTTGGAAATGCAACATATTTTACAAGCTTTAACAGTTTAATCTTAAACAAGTGTCTCTGTCTCTTCTTATTTAAAAGGAGCATTATTATGATGGGGACAGTGGCACTGGATACCTGGCCTGGAGGATCAAAACTCTCCAGAGAGCATCTTCCAAAGAAAGACGGTTGTCATTTGGAGGTAATCTGACTATTCAGCACACTTAGTTTTTGTGGAAATGTAAATAGAAATACCCTGATGCATGCTCAATAATCCAGGTAAAAAAGCTAAGTCTGATCCTCTGGACATTCAAAAAACAAAACAAAGCAAAAAAATTGTAGAAACGTTTCGTCTTTCGTCCGAAAGACTTCCTCAGTCTGAGTTGCTGTATTCAGCTCAGTCTTATAAATAGCACCCTCTCACAGTGGATCAACCAGTTGGCTGATGACAGCCGAAACCAGCTGCTCACATGATCAAGGAGGACCATCAGCCTAACGATGGATCGTTAGCACCCTGATGGTTGTAAATAGAAATATTTTAGCAAACCAAACGTTAAAATAGGACTGACATTATATGAACTCTATAAATAATGTCTAAAGATGCATGTATTTTATTTGTCAGAAGGACCCTCTCGTGAGCAAAAGGATGGAGGGCCAAGTGCTACAAGAGAACTCCACTGTGTTCCAGAGCTGGTCTTGAGTGATGAGGAATGTAAGGAAGCCATCTCTTTTATGAAGTATTCATCAGATGAAGAGATGATCAAGAAGAAAATGAAACTGACGTTTCCCTACCACCGCAACATTGTGCTTGATCCCCAGCAGTCAGGAAACATACTCACAGACTTTCCACGTTTCAAAAATGTGAAAGGCTTGGTGTGTATCAGTAGATTACACTGCAATAAGTTCATGTTGTAGATGGGTAGTTAATAGCTCTTATTTACTTCTCAAAATCTATTGTGCTCAATTCCCACCACAGATTGAGCTGGATTTCCTTTTGATGTTTGGAGAAGAAGCAGACTCCTGGAGAAGTGGCCAACAACATTCAAGAAGAAAATCATCCAGCAATGCCGTAAACTTTCTTCAGTCGGTGAGGTAGATGAACTCCTGCTGTCAGCTGAACGTCCAGAAGATGGAACTGAACTGGATTTTGATGGTGAGTTTATCAGATACACTAAGATCATGAACATGTTTGTTTTTTGTACTTTTTGTTTAACTACCGTACTTGATTGTATGAAACAGAACTTTAGGAATATTTTTACACCTCTAATATTTGTGGAAAATTTGTTATAGGTTGGGACAGTGACCTTTCATCCATTTTACTGCTGCTGCATCTGATCCCTCCTTCTGCTCAGGGTCGAAAGAAACCAGGAAAAGTGTCAGCAACCCAAGCAGAAGGGCATCTTGTAGTCTTTAAAAAGGTTTTTATTTAATTTTATCTTCTAGGGTTATTCACTAGGGTTTATTATCGGGTTATTCACTAAACTCTCGGTCATGTGCTCATTCAGTTTGCACTACTTCACTCTTACTTACTTGGGTGAGCCTTCTTGTGTCCTCGTGAGTGAACGCTGGCTCGTCTTGCAGCCGCTGCTCCTTGAATACTTTCTCGTTTTTAAAGATTTTTTAGTATTTTTTAGTAATTTTATCATCTGAAGACTTTGCCTTTGTTATCTATGAGCTGTTCGCTCGGTAAATTTGACTGTCTATTCAGTAGCTGCCTGATTTGTCTGAACGAAGACAATCAGCCTACCTGCTGACATGTCCCCGGCAACTATTTGGGCCTACTATGTGTGGCTTGTACTAGCCTGGATTGTCCTGTTTTTGGTCCACCACCCAACGACAGCAATACTTCAGTACTCTGCCACTGAGCTTCATAAGCTCCGTTTACATCTACATGGGCCACCACCACCAGCTCTGTTCCTACACCGAGACATCTTCTACCAGCCACGTCGGAAATACACTCACCGAGGCTCTCGCCGGACCTTCTGCTGTGACGGACCCAACTCCATTGGATCCATCTGGTCAACAGTTCGCCGTCCACCGAGGAGCACCGGTCGCCGCGCTGACCACAGTGTGTTGGCCCGCTTAGCTCGGTCAGCTAATGCCGCCGTCAACCACACTAAAACCATCAACTTTGGTCTCTTCAACATCCGCTCGCTGACGAGTAAGGAAAGTCTCGTGCAGGATATCATCTCAAATCGTGAGTTGGACTTTCTATGTCTCACTGAAACGTGGCAACAGCCTAACGACTTTACTTCACTCAACGATGCTACCCCTCCGGGGTTTGTTTACACCGCGCTTCCTCGTGAGTCTGGACGAGGAGGAGGTCTCGCGATAATCTACCGCGAGAAGTGGAGGGTAGCCCCCGTAACTGTTCCTGTCTGTCAGTCATTTGAAGCAACTGTATGTCAGCTCTCTGGACCAACTCCCACTATTATTGCTGTTTTATATCGACCCCCAAAACATAACAAAGATTTTATGACTGAACTTGCAGAATTTCTGATGCATCTCTCCACAGTTTCACCAAATATAATACTTTTGGGCGATTTTAATATTCATTTTGATAATGATAATAATCCTCTTACCAAAGACTTTATATCCTGCTTGGACAGTTTTGGACTACAGCAATATACTAATTTTCCTACACATATTAAAGGACATATTCTGGATTTAATCTGCTGCTCTGGTGTTAAACCTGTTGACTGTAAAGCTGTTTCCTTCCCTTTTTCAGATCATATGTTTTTATCATTTGGAGTTAATATTTCTCTGTCTAAATCTAACCCCCCACGTACTATAACTTTTCGTAAAATTAAGGACATTAACTTGGATAATTTATCATCTAGTATCAGTAATCTTCCCAGTGCTGACCAGTCCACACCCGATGAACTGCTCTCACATTATAACAAATGCCTTCAGAACCTTTTAAACAACCTTGCTCCACTTAAAACCAGATCTGTTTCATTCACTCATACTGCACCTTGGTTTACTTCCACCCTTAGACAGTTGAAAGCAAAAGGACGTCAACTTGAAAGACTCTACAGGAAAACTGGTCTCACTGTGCACAAAGACATGTATTCAAATCACATTCTTCACTACAAAGAATCAATTTCTACAGCCAAATCCATTTATTATTCCAATTTAATCAGTTCAAATGAGGGTAATTCCAAGGCCCTCTTCTCCCTACTTACAAATATTACAAAACCGCCTGATTCACTTCCTCCTCATTTCTATTCCTCTGATTTTTGTAACATTTTGGTATCATTTTTTTCTTCAAAAATAACACAGATCCACCAACAATTGTTGCCCACTATGGCTTCAATGTCATCTGTTACAGTTCCAGCTGCCCATAATTCACTTTCTGTGTTTACTCTCCCCTCAATCAATGACATCTCCAAACTAATTCAAAAATCAAAATCTTCAACCTGTCAATTAGATCCCCTCCCTACTGCTCTGGTCAAAGCTACTCTTCCCTCTCTGTCCCCTTTCATTACAGATATTATACATTCTTCCCTTACCACTGGTGTTGTTCCCCTTGCTCTCAAAACAGCTGCTGTAACTCCAATACTCAAAAAACCTGGTTTAGATCCAAATGATCTCAATAATTTTCGCCCCATTTCAAATCTTCCATTCATCTCCAAAATTCTTGAAAAAACAGTAGCTGCTCAACTTCATGCTCATCTGTCTTGCAATAATTTATATGAACAATTTCAATCTGGTTTCCGTCCGCTCCACAGTACTGAAACTGCACTCATAAAAATCACCAATGACCTTCTCCTCGCTGCCGACTCTGGTTTATTATCCATTCTCCTTCTGCTTGATCTGACTGCGGCCTTTGACACAATTTCACACAAAATTCTTCTGGACAGACTTTCCTCTCTTGGCATTGTAGATACACCTCTCAACTGGTTTCATTCATACCTTTCTGGCCGCACTCAGTTTGTTCAATTAAAATCATCCACGTCTCATCCTGTTTCCGTTACCTCAGGTGTTCCACAAGGCTCAGTCCTGGGACCCTTATTGTTTATCATTTACCTTCTCCCTCTTGGTTTCATTTTTCGCAAATATCATATTCAGTTTCACTGCTACGCGGATGACACCCAACTCTATCTTTCAACCAAACCTAATTCTGCACTTCCACCTTCGTCCCTCACTGATTGTCTGCTTGAAATAAAACACTGGTTCACTTTAAATTTTCTTAAACTAAATTGCAATAAAACAGAACTTCTTTTAATTGGAACTAAATCAATACTAAACAAACTTCATAGCTTCTCCATTCCAGTTGATAACACTTCCATCTTTCCCTCCCATCAGGTTAAGAGTCTGGGTGTCATCTTTGATAGCACCCTCTCTTTCTCTTCCCATGTCAATAATATCACTCGGTCAGCCTACTTTCATCTTCGAAACATTAATCGTCTCCGTCCTTCCCTCACTCCTCACTCCACTGCTGTTCTGGTTCACAGTCTAGTCACCTCTCGTTTAGATTATTGTAATTCTCTTCTTTTTGGCCTACCCCAGAAAACCCTTCGTAAATTACAACTGGTCCAAAATTCAGCTGCCCGTATCATTACACGGACCCCCTCAATCCATCACATCACACCTGTTTTAAAACAGCTTCATTGGCTTCCCATCCCATATCGCATCAATTACAAAATACTCCTCCTTACATTCAAAGCTGTCCACAACCTTGCTCCTCCATACCTTTCAGACATTATTCACATTGCTACACCTGCTCGTACCCTCAGATCCTCTTCTTCCATCCAGCTCATTGTTCCCATTGCCCGTCTTGTTACTATGGGGAACAGAGCATTCAGCTGCTCTGCTCCCCAGCTCTGGAACTCACTCCCACCTGATATTCGCAACACAGACTCATTGCCACATTTCAAAGTCAAACTCAAAACTCACCTGTTTAAAGTAGCCTATGCATGATAACAATTGCATTGTCTTATTTTTTATTTTATTTTTTAAATTCATTTTACTTGTTTTTTCTATGTTTTTAATGTGTCTGGTTTATTTTTATTTTATTTTTTATGATTGACAATGTAAGGTGACCTTGAGTGCCAAGAAAGGCGCCTACAAATAAAATGTATTATTATTATTATTATTACTACTCTCATATTTGCACTAATGTTTGTATTACATTACTGCCTATAGTCATACTACTGTTTACACTCACTGTTTACATACTACTGTTCACATTCACTGTTTACATTTATTAATGCTGTTTACATTTATTACTACTGTTTACATTTATTACTACTGTTTACATTTACACTACTTTTATATCTACACTACTGCTGATACATATACAGTATTCTCTGACCAGCCTTATTTAAGGATGCCCAATGTGCCTTACTGCATATGCCACTTTTGCCTCTATACCAACATCAACTACTACCTCATACATATACTGTGTACATTAACTCATATGCTGCTTTGCCACTCTTTGCAAATGTCAATGCTAGAACCTTCAGTTTATTTTATAGATATACTTTTTATACTTTTTTATACTACTATGCAAAAACTCAGGACAGTATTACACTTTTATTATTTCATTTTATGCTTATGTTCATTAAATGTTTAGTGTTTTAGTGTTGGTGTAAATTTTCATACTTTTATACTACTATGCAAAAACTCAGGACAGTGTTACACTTTTACTATTTTATGCTTATGTTTATTAAATGTTTCAGTGTTTTAGTGTTTAAATGGTTACTGTTGCACCGAGGGACTGAGAGAAACGCAATTTCAATCCTGTGTATGTCCTGTACATATTGCAGTTCTGACAATAAAGTTGACTTTGACTTTGACATAGCTGACATTTGAAATTTGACACCAAAAACTGTAACCCTGAATTTATACTGAAATGTTTGACATTTCAGTATAAATTCAGGGTTACAGTTTTTGGTGTGTTTGTCTTTTTAGGCAGGAACCAACATTTAAGAGCACCTTGATGACATCTCCAGAAGTACCCAGCCATATCTGCTTGCTGTTGGACTTAACAAGAATGCAATCCACCAGTTCTTCATCATCCTTGACAAGAATGCCATTCCATGCAAGTCATCCTCTTCACTTGGTGCAATAGATGAGTTGTTTAAAGGGGACCACAGATAGGTTTTTAAAATTTTTATATGTCTTTGGGGTTACCAGACAGTGTTCATTCAATTTAATACACAAAATAATTCTTAGATAATCAATTATACCCTTTTTAATTCTGCCATTTTTAACTTTCGTTTTGAACGACCGGTTTATGATAATGAGATCTCGTGGCACGCCCTTCAAAGATCTGCTTACATTAACTCCGCCCTCCAAAGGCAGACGAGGATGTCTGAAGTGACGCTGAGCTGTAACTGGACCGCAACGTATTTATTGTGTGGGACAGATCAGACGTGTACAAGTTGTCGTGTCATTTTTAATTTTTCCTCTGTAATAAATGTCCAACTCCCTCCCTGACGTCTCCCTCCCTCTCCCTGTGCGCACGAGCTGGAGGTAGCGGAGCAGGTCACTCGCGGACACACACACACACACACACACACACACACACACACACACACACTCACAGCGGGGCTGTCTTGTTATCTGTGTCCCTCGCTCAGCCGCGCCGGGCCCGGCACACACACACACACACATACACACACACGGGTTTGTCAATGAGGTTTATCGGTACGTAGTCTGTCCTGCTAATGACACATAAACCAACACACACACACACAGCAACATGCTGCATATCGCTGTTCATTCAAGCGTCCCATCTGAAAACTGTCAGTTTTAAATCTGCTTAGTGCGCACTCCATTATCTGGGCCAGGAGGGTCAGAGAGTTAGCTGGCTAGACTGTGACATTTTTAGCCATGAAATCAGGAAAAACAACTGTCACGTCTTTTTATACTGAAGTGGGTGGAGCCGCACCAGGGGTTGCTGGTGAGGGGCTGGATTCAGGGTTGAGGTGGGTTGTCCTGGCGCTTGTGACGTCACAAGCGCGATGATTTCAAAACGAAACCTATCTTATCACAGTAAAATAAATCTACTTAGAGTAAATAAACCACTGGGTGCATTTTTTTGGCCTTAGGACTGTTTTTTTATGAAGTAAATACCCAAAGTTGAGTAAAAAAAACATTAAAAAGTGAATTTTGAATATGTGGTCCCCTTTAAAGCACATTATGTGTTTGGTACATACATCATACCACAAAATGCTCCACAACATGTACACATTCATCCAAACTGCTGTGTACAACATTGACGTTGGAAAAGTGAAAGAGAGTCCACGTGTCGCTGAAGTTCGAGCAAGAATACTGAATTAGTGGGGACTTTTTTCTTGTTATGAAGTGTTTTCAGTGTCAGGCCGAGTTACCTTGTTCCAATAAGCTTGTTAGACATTTACGATTTGTTCATGGATATTTGCCTGGGAAATATCTTCGGCTGAAATGTGCCCAGGCTGGATGTTGTTCTGTGTTTGGTACTTTTTCTGGTTTTAGAAAACATTTGAATACAAAACATGCAGCTTCTAATAGCCAACTGTTGGACAGTGTTGCTACTTCTGAGCCTGATGTGAGATCGACACCAGCTAACATTTCTGATGAGGGTGAATTAGTGGATGTAGCAGGTGGAGCAACATCATTAAACAGAGAAACAAACAGAAGCACCCTGAATATATGTTCTTCTGCTGTGGCACAACTTCAGGCAGCTGGATTGAGTCAATCTACTGTAAATAGTTTTGTCTCCTCTATGGAGGAGGTGTTTTCTGAGATACAGTCAGGCCAAAGATGCTGCTTTACAGTGCTTATCTCCACAAGACTCGGCAACTAAAAACAAAATAGAGCAGTCCTTTCAATATTTTGAAAACCCATTCACGCCACTAAACTCTGAAGCCAAACGTTACAAATATTTTACACACAAATGGGGAACAGTCGAACCTATTGAGCAAGTTCTTGGCACTCGGTTTGACAGCCGAAAAAACAAATCTACAGGAACTTTTGACCAGGTTATTGTAACGGATACATTTGCCTATGTTCCTATTTTGAAAACACTTGCGTCCATTTTTCAAAATCCAAATTTTGTAGAAATGTTAAAAACAAGAGACCAAATCAAAGAGGGCATATATGTAGATCTTTGTGATGGCATCTACTTTCGACAAAACCCCTTATTTTCTGTTGAAAAAAATGCCTTGCAGCTTCAGTTGTTCTACGATGATTTTGAAACGGCAAATCCACTCGGCTCCAAGAGAGGTGTTCATTTAATTCTATACTTCAACCACTTGTGCGTGATCTGAAACTGCTTGAAACTACTGGACTGGAAGCACCCAGTTATGCACAGTCGATTAAAGGAACCGTTGTCCAAGTTACTGGGGATAACCTAGGATTGCATAGCTTGTTTGGACTCGTTGAGTCATTTGGGGCTCGTTACTGCTGTCGTTTTTGTATTCTGGAGAGAGAGTTGTTTCAAATTGTGTTTTGTGAAGATGATCCTCGTGTTGTGCTCAGAACGGTAGAAATGCATAAACAGCACTGTCAAGCTGTGCAAACAGACCCTACACTACCTCACATTTATGGTGTTAAAAACACGTGCCCTTTAAATTTACTTCAGTATTATAATACAGCTGAAAACTTTTCTGTAGATATAATGCACGACATTTTGGAGGGTGTTGCTCAGTTTGAGGTCAAACTTGTTCTGCAGTACATTCAAGAAAACTTTCTAAATGCTGATCAACTTCATGGAAGGATACAGGCTTTTGACTATGGCCACATCCAGCGACGAAACCGCCCTTCAAAAGTGAAATTGTTTGATGGAAGCAATGATTTGGGTTTGAATGCCAGTCAGAGTTGTTGTTTATTGCGTAACATGCCCTTGCTATTTGGAGACTTGCTGCAATATGATGATAAAATCTGGCATCTTCTTCTTTTGTTACTTCAGATTGTAAACATAGTGTTTTCTCCACTGTTGTCTGATGGCATGATTTAATCAATGATCATCATCAACTATTTACGAAACTATTTCCTTCGCGTAATTTGCTACCAAAACATCACTTCATGATCCATTACCCCAGAAGTATCAGAAACATTGGTCCAGTTCTGCACATGTGGTGCATGCGCTATGAGTCAAAACACAATTTATTTTAAAAACAGCTGAAAAACTTTAAAAACATCACAAAATCATTGGCAAAAAAACACCAGAACCACATGGCAATGTGCTGGGAGTCTTTCAACTGGGACCGAGTTGAATCAGGTCTAGGAGAAATGGTTGGTCTTGATGAAATGAGAGGGGGTGCTGATATTGCTTTAAAGCTTGAAGTTTCACCATCTGAAAATGTGTGTGTTGTGAAATGGATAAAATACCATGGGATGGAATACAGAAATGATTTCCTTGTTTGTACTGAAGTGACAAATGACATGGCTGTGTTTTGTAAGATAAAAACTATTGTCTTAAAAAATGACAGTATTGTGTTCTGTGGAACACTGATGGACACTATGTTTTTTGATGAACACTATTATGCATTTAGGGGCAGATTACAACCTGACAGAGTTCTAAAGGTGTTTAAAATCGACGAACTGTGTTATTTTAAATTGTTTGATGTCCAAAGAAAGTACGGCACAACAGATTCCTCACTGTATGTTGTTCCATATTGTCATTTAATGACAAGCAATGGTCTGTTTTAATGTGTTTTGGGGTATTTTGGCCTGACAAATAAATGTTTTTATTAAGACTTTTTGTACAATTTCTTTTTGTTTCAAATGCATTGTTGAAATTTTAATGTCTAAGTGTTCCTGACAATAAGTGTGTATTTTTTAAAACAGTTACCTACATTATGGCACAGATTTTAATATCAGCTTTTAAATTGAGTAGAATTTTTTACACTCTGAGTTACAATTCAGAAAATAATTCTATCAACACCATTGTTGTGCATGGTTCTAACACTATGAAGTGTTACTTTATATACATTTTAACAATTAAGTAGAGCAAAATAATAACACTTAAAAGTGTAAAAAATACTCTTTATGGAGTGATTTACACTGCTGTGTTAATTCCAAATAACACTATCTGTGTTAAAAAGTTACTCAATGTAGAGTTAATTTAACACTGGATTATAAAAAAGTAAATTTCAAATAACACTATATGTGTTATAAAGTTACTCAATGTAGAGTTAATTTAACACTGGATTATAAAAAAGTAAATTTCAAATAACACTATCTGTGTTATAAAGTTGCTCAATGTAGAGTTAATTTAACACTGGGTTTTCAACTCTTATAAAAGAGTAAATTTCAAATAACACTATCTGAGTTGAAAAGTTGCTCAATGTAGAGTTAATTTAACACTGGATTTTTAACTCTTATGAAAGAGTTAATTTAACACCAATTCTGATTGGGACCAAATACACTCTGGAACAGTGTCAAATTTGACTCTATTAGAGTTGATTTAACACTGCAAAATTTGCTGTGAGCTCAGCATCTCACAGCACAGCATCCTCTGAGCTCAACCTGCAGAGTTGAAGCTGCCTTTGAGCTGCAAATCGACAGACACAAATGAGCCAAAACACTGATTTGTACACAAAAAATAAAACAACCTCAGTGAAGAGTAAAAAACTCATTAAGAGGAGACACGTGTCTAAACACATTGACATTAATGAGCTGGAACTTGTAAATCACTAAAAGAATACAGTAGTCTGGTCATTTTTAACAGATCTTCCTGTCAAATACTCAGTCATGACATCAGGGTTAAAGAACGGAGAAGAAACGAGCAGAAGAGAGAAACGCAATTTCAATCCTGTGTATGTCCTGTACATATTGCAGTTCTTACAATAAAGTTGACTTTGACTTTTGACTTTGACTTTGAGAAGTCACAAGCTAAGCTAAAGGCTAACCAAACAATGACCAGTTTACATCATTTTCAGGCTTACAAAGCAGCTTTATCTCAACAATGTCAAATACTGGTGTGAAAATCATCACATGAGCAAATGCCATGTTTCCAAATGTGTAGGGATAAAATAAAATAAAGCTGAATTATAGGATTTTAACATTTTTATGTTTATTTGTTCCTTTGTTTGTTCTCTTTAAATACATTTGAGTGACAATAAGAACTACATCACAAGAATATTTCGCACATATTAGGAACATCTATATTTTAAAGCATTCAGGATACATTTTATAATACAGTACCTTAAAATAAATGTGTTTTTTCTTCTTCTGTGAAATGAGGTACACTGTACCTGATTAGACAAAACAGAATTATATTTAAATCTTTATCTGATCTGTCCACAGCATCAAACGTGAGTTTTCAATAAATGTAACGTGTTACTAGAATCCAAATAATGTCAATGTACTTCTAATTCTCATATTTTAATGTTTTGGCACTGATCAGGTCACAGTTTATTTGTACTAGTATAACAGCTACACCTGTAAGTAGTATGTACTAGGGATGCACGATATTAGCGATAAAGTTAAATATCGGCCATTCCATCAAAATAACTCACCGATTTAAAAGGTGCTGTTTCTATATACTGTACTATTTTTGTATTACAACCCAGTGACAAGGCTGGGACGTTATGACATCACAAATGCTGTTGAGTTTAGATTTGTGAAAATTTACAAATTTGCACTGTTC
>JBBPBX010030344.1:6167-16208 GCA_038048925.1 Garcialebias charrua
CACATTTTGTGTGTCTATGTGATAACATCACACTATGTGTGTCTGTGTGTTTGTACATCACATTGTGTGTGTGTGTGTGTGTGTGTACATCATCCTGAGTGTGTATGTGTCTGTGTATACATCATCCTGTGTGTGTGTGTGTATGTGTGTTTATATCACACTGTGTGTGTCCGTGTGTAGTCACACTCTGTGTTTCTGTGTTCACATCACACTGTGTCTTTGTTATGTTTGTTTTGTTTGTTGCATTTGTTTTGTGTGTTTGTTGTGTTGTGTGGTTTTTTTGTTGTGTGTGTTCGGTGGGTTTGTTTGTTTTTTGTATTTGTTTTGTTGTTACTGTGCTTACATCACACAGTTTATGTTTGTCGTGTTGTGTGTGTTTGTGCTTCTGTGTGTGTTTGTGTTTCTGTGTGTGTTTGTGCATGTCAGACCTTCCAGGATGACTGTGATAGGGTTGGGTCTGAAACCTTCTCCTCCAGGACACAAAGTCTTGTAGTCAGCTGCAACACAGGACATTAATCAGAACCAGAACCAGAACCTGTCTCCGACACTCCAACAGAACTTTATATGAATCTGAGGACAAAATGGCCGACGTGTTAACGTATAAACTGCAGAAGAGCAGAACCAAATGTTAAAGCTGATGCCACAGGCTCATTATAATCACCATGGTAACCACACCCTCTGTCTGTCACTCCCTGACTGCCTAATTAATGAGAGGCAGACAGAAACTGCAGACTCAAAAGTAAGCTTCAAACAAACAGTGTCTGCTGAGCAGCAGGAGGTTCTGATGGTTCCACAGGCTGTGTCTGGTGGTTCTACAGGGTTTTCACTTCCTGTTTGGTGAAAATTTAAACTAAAATGTAACGGAGTCGGAGGAGACTTGGCTGTGACCTCTGACCTCTGAGAGGACACCATCAGTCCTGCAGCAGACACTGAGGGGACAGAGACAGAAAGACTGAAGCTTGAAGTTTCCTTTATGATTATTATTAATATTATTTATGGGATAATAAAAAGTTTGTTTGCAAACACCAGCTTAAAGTCAGTCAGGGTGAGGACGTCATCGACTCCAACCTGAAGGGTTTTAATCGGTCAGTTCCTCCGTCAGTCCAACATCCTGTGACCCGTTTAAACCCTGAGGATGGTTCTGATGGACATCAATCAATCAAGCAATCAACTTTATTTGTAAAGCACATTTCAAAAACCATAAGCTTAACCAAAGTGCTGTACAATAACATAAAAGACAAGTCAATTAAAATGATAAAAAACATAAAAACATACAAAAAAAAAATAAAAATACATGTACCAGTCTTTCTGCAGGTGTATTAAAAAATGCCATAAAAATAAGATCATGTTTTAAAAGCCAAAGAGTGAATCACATTGGAATACATCCAAACATGAACACAGTTCAGCAGGATATCATTGATGTTTATGGGAAAACTTTTTTCTTTTTTCACCGTCTGACGCTCTGGAAACAAAAATCCGAGCTGACTATTTCTGATCGAGACACGTTTGGATTTGATCTTTGTTTGGGTTTTCACACAGCTACAGAGGAAACGGAACTAAAACTGTAATGAAGATGGACAAATATTCTACATTCAGCTCTTCCCTCTTCGGGGGGCTCTGCAGTGAGTCCTCCTCTGTCTCAATCTGTCCTCTGCATCCTCTCTCCTCACTCCATCTACCTCCGTGTCCGCTCTAACTGCATCCATATACAGTACAGTATCTCCTTTTTGTCTTTTTCCAGGCAGCTGCATTTCTAACATCCTTCTACCAATATACCCACTGTCCCTCCTCGGGACATGTCCAAACCACTGTCTCTCCTCAGGACATGTCCAAACCATCTCAGTCTGGCCTCCCTAACTTTATCTCCCAGTTGTTCAACATGTGCTGTACCTCTGATGATCTCATTCCTAATCTTATCCATCCTTGTCACTCCTAAGGAGAACCTCAACATCTTCATTTCTGCCACTTCCAGTTCTGTCTCCTGTCTTTTTGTCCATGTCTCTGTCTTCAGACCATAAATAGCTGGTTGACCTTTGCTGCCACCCTTTAGTCACCAATCCCTCCTGAAAAGTTTCTCCATCATGTGATGGACACGGAGGCGTAACAAGCTGATAGTTGTTCTTCAGTGTTTGTGGACTGGCACCAACAGCGTCAGTAAAGTTTGTTTGCAGGATTTGCAGAGACTCGTTGAGAAGACGTTTTATCTAATCAGTTAGTCCAGAGAGCTGAAGTCGTGACTTCCAGTTTCTGCTGCAGCAGAAGGCATTTCCTCCAACTGAAAAGCATGCGTCGTCAGTGTCTGCCCCGCTCTGCAGCATCTGGAGCTGGTTGGATGAAACCGGCACATCTATACCAGGAACAATTACAACAAATGTCCGTCGCACGACAAAACGTGGCTGTTTGTTGGCATCTAACAGCTGATTCACAGCTGATCAGGTTGGTGCTGTTCCTTTCATCAGTTACACAAGAACAAACTACTTCCTGTTCCCTTCACTTCATCCACAGGAGAGTTTACAACTCTCAGACTTCTATAGCTAAAACCACATGTTTACATACAGCCCATTAATACACACACAAAAAAAACATCTCTGGTTTCAGGTCAGCTAGGAGTCACTAAACGATTTCTGTCTATTATAAGAACGTGAATAATGAGAGAGGGAGTTACTGTATTTACTTTCTGCATGGTCACAAGTTTACATGCACCGAGCTCGAGTGACGATGTCGCGGCTGTGGAAACTTCTGATTGCTTAAGATCCCAGCGTACTCCATCCGAAGCCGAACAGTTGAATCGTGGTCACGTGGTCGTTCATTTTCACACTTTTCATAATCCGCGAGACACCGCGCAGAGCTCCTGGGAAGCCCCGCCCCCTGCAGTATACGTCGCCGCAGGTTTCTTCCTGTCAGAGTCTCCTTTCCGTCCCTGCAGCCACCGTTTGGCCACAAATCTGTCATGAAGAAAGCGCCACGCTTTTCAGCAGACAGGCTCCTCCATGCACGATGTGTGCACAATCTCCATCCACGAGGTTTTGGACATTTGACTAATTTTGTGTTTGAAGTTGTACAGGTGAATGTCGATTGACGAACACGTCCACAAACTTCTGACCAATCACACAATACTTGGAGCGCACGCCTGGGAGAAAAAGTTATTTGCGGGCCTTGTGTCGAGAAGGGGCGGAGCTATTCTGAGACTAAAATGGCGCATTTTTTGTCACGTAACTACATCAATGAGAGCTGATTTTACCGCTTCAGATGAAGATGCAGAGAGCTTTAGATGATCAGAGTTAATCGGAGGCACATCTCAAACACTCAGCTAATTTCTTTTCATAATCCCATGATGCCTTGCAAAGAAGCAAAGATACCACGGGCCTCCATGCCTGGTCCATCCTTGGGGCCAAATGCTAAATGTCTGAAGGTTCTTCTGTTCAGACAAGTATAAACAGCCGGCCATCACAAAGATTTAACCTCAGCCACAGAACACGTGTGAAAAGACAACAACGCTGACTCAGACCAGTTCTGTCAGCACCAAATGGACAAAAGTCCAATAAATTGTTGTGAGACACTGTGGAAGGAAACCCAGAACATTAGACCTGAGTCAGTTTAAAGACAGTGGTACCATTCACTCAGAACATGGAGGGACACTTGTGACTTTAGTACAGGTAGTACTCGGGTTACGACGGTCTCGAGTTACGACGTTTCGTGGTTACGAACGCCCTCCCATTGAAAAGCATTGTTCGAGTTACGCGGTTTATGCGCCTTTACACCAGAAAATACGGTACCGAAACTCAGCGTAAATTTACAAGAGGGAGGAGGGAGCTTGACGTGCGCTCAGTGGAAACTCACAGGAGCAGGAGACCTCATTGTTTGGGACAGGCTGACCGGAGCAGAGGGGCTAATATGCTAACAGACCTTACTGTAAAACTCTGGACCGCTGGACCGCGCGTGGAAATACAGGAGACCTTATTGTTTGAGCGGAGGTTTACGAGGCAGAGAGGCTACAGCTGAGCAACGAGCCAACATGCTAGCAATGAGCTAACATGCTAACAGACGTTGCTGTAAATGCTGTGGACCGCGTGAAGCTGCAGGACCAGCTCCCAGTAAGAAATTAAATATTTTTTCCCTTCATTATGGCTCCGAATGTATGTGTTTTTTGATAATTATGTAGGGTAATGTGTTAGGATAGGCTAAGTGCTTGGTAAAAATACAGTACTGTACGGTTTGGATGTATGAGGTGCCATTTGGACGCATTTTCCGACTTACGACGAAATCCGTGTTACGAACGGGCGTAGGAACGGAACTCGTTCGTAAGTCGGGGACCACCTGTATTCAAACTTTTAACAATAAAATAATCATTTAACGGTTGAATCTGACTGAATGTCTTTCTGCATCTTTTCATCCAGTGGACGGTACCATCTGGGTCCATCTGTACCTGAGGTGGAGCTGACTCACTTGAGTTGACGGCGGGGCAGGATTCACACGGCGCCCCCCAGCCTTGGCCCTTAGAGCAGCAGCAGGACGCCTTGGAGACTCCAACACCGATCTCATTGGAGCAGTCCAAGTTCTCTGATGCATCTCCTCGTGCACGGACGTCCCGGTAGCAGCTTCCAGAGCGAGTGTCTGGGGGGTACATACACACACACACACACACATACATACAGGTTTACTCCAAGCTCCCTCCCACCACCACCCGTCTGCAGGGAACTGTGTGGAGTCTCACCGACGCAGCCCACCCCGGTGGGGTTCAGCTGGAAGTCCGGGGGGCAGTTGCAGTTGTAGCTCCCGGGGGCGTTCACACAAAATCCGTTAATGCAGAAGGTCGGGTCGGCACATTCGTTGATGTCTGGGAGGAGACGAGAGGATTTTCATCTTCATCGCCTGAACTCTTCTGCACACCGTGTTATTTTAACAGTTTATCAAACCTTCGGCTCTTTCTGGAGATGGCTGCTCTGGCTCTTGGTTTTTATTATTTATATACTATTTATACTCTCTGCTCTTATAATTCAATTTCAATTCAGTTCAGTTTTTATTTATATAGTATCAAATCACAACAAAGTTGTCTCAGGGCACTTTACAGGAACATTCACGTTTTAACTTTTAGTTTTTAGGTAGCCTTCAGCTGCTTTAATTTCATTTGACTTTTTAATGGTTCTGCTACTTTTAGCTCCTAGCTTCCATGCTTTCACTTTCAGCTTTTAGTAAGCCTTTTTCTAGTTTTAGCTAGCCTTTAGCTACTGACAGCTTTTAGTTAGCTATTTGTTACTTTTGGCTTCTAGCTAGCATTTTTCTACAATTAGCTTTAGGTGCTTTGTGCTGTTTTTACCTTCAGCTAGCATTTTGCTACTTTTAGCTTTTCTGTAACCTTGTTACTCAAGTTTCTATGTACTGTATCCTTTTGATACTATTAGCTTGTAGCTACCCTTCACTACTATTACTTTTGATCTACAGTTCTGCTACTTTTAGCTTCTAGTTAACATGCTTAGATTTTTGCTACTTTTAGTTTGCCTTCTGTTACTTGCGTCTTTAACTAGCATGTTGATACTTTTAGATTTTAGTTAAACTTTTGGTACGTTTGGCTTTTAGCTAGCATTTTGATACATTTTACTAGTTTGCCTTTTGCTACTTTTAGCTAGTTTTTTGCTACTTCTAGTTTTTATCCATGGCTCTGCTACTTTTAGCTTTTAGTTAACCTTTTAGTATGTTTAACTTCCAGCTTGCTTTTTGCTACTTTTAGCTATAACCTTTTGATACTTTTAGCCTTAGCTAGCATTTAGCTACTTTTAGCTTTCAGCTGTGTTTGCTGTGAGTGTTTAACTCCTTTAGCCCTACCAGCTCAGTTTCAGCTTCTACAGCACAAAGACTGCAGTTTGTCAGAAAAGTTTTTATTTTGTAGCTTCCATCATTCTCACGTCTCTTTAAGGTTCTTCCTTCAAACTCAAACAGCAGAACCAGTAAATACAGCAGAACCAGTAAAGACAGCAGAACCAGTAAAGACAGCAGAACCGGTGGCTCTCACCTGTGCAGTTTCCTCCGGTCCGGTCCAGTTCGTAACCTCGGTTACACTGACACCTGAAAAGACCCGGGATGTTCTGGCATCGTCCATTTACACAGATGCCCGTAAAGGTACACTCGTCTATGTCTGAGAGACACAGAGGAGACAGAGGTCAGAGACAAGTCCACGTCAGCGTCATGGAGGACAAACGGAAGCAGGTGAGACAAAGAGACGGAAGTTTGTCTGCTACAGGACGAGACATCATCGAGCCAAAAAAACATGTCAGAGTTTCTGTCAGAGATGAAGAAGAACTGAAGATGTGGTCGGAGGTTCAGAGGACAGTCTCAGAGTTCAGTCTCAGAGGACAGTGTCAGAGGACAGTTTCAGAAGACAGTCTCAGAGGACAGTGTCAGAGGACAGTCTCATGGGACAGTGTCAGAAGACAGTATCAGAGGACAGTCTCAGAGTTCAGTCTCAGAGGACAGTGTCAGAGGATAGTATCGGGAGACAGTCTCAGGGGACAGTGTCAGAGGATAGTAAGTGTATCGGGAGACAGTCTCAGGGGACAGTGTCAGAGGATAGTATCGGGAGACAGTCTCAGGGGACAGTCTCAGAGGACAGTGTCAGAGGATAGTAAGTGTATCGGGAGACAGTCTCAGGGGACAGTGTCAGAGGACACTTTCAGAAGACAGTGTCAGAGGACATTCTCAGAGGACAGTCTCAGAGGACAGTGTAAGAGGACAGTGTCAGAGGATAGTAAGTGTATCGGGAGACAGTCTCAGGGGACAGTCTCAGGGGACAGTGTCAGAGGACACTTTCAGAAGACAGTGTCAGAGGACATTCTCAGAGGACAGTCTCAGAGGACAGTGTAAGAGGACAGTGTCAGAGGACATTCTCAGAGGACAGTGTCAGAGGACAGTGTAAGAGGACAGTGTCAGAGGATAGTAAGTGTATCGGGAGACAGTCTCAGGGGACAGTCTCAGGGGACAGTGTCAGAGGACACTTTCAGAAGACAGTGTCAGAATACAGTATCAGAGGACAGTGTCAGAAGACAGTATCAGAGGACAGTCTCAGACTTCAGTCTCAGAGGACAGTGTCAGAGGATAGTACTGGGAGACAGTCACAGGGGACAGTATCAGAAAAAAGTTTCAGGGGACAGTCTCAGATGATAGTGTCAGGGGACAGTATCAGAAGACAGTGTCATGGGACAGTCTCAGAGGTCAGTGTCAGAGAATAATCTCAGGGGACAGTCTCAGGGGACTGTCTCAGATGATAGTGTCAGAGGACAGTCTCAGAGGACAGTATCAGAAGACAGTGTCAGGGGACAGTCTCAGAGGACAGTGTCAGATAATAGTCTCAGGGGACAGTCTCAGATGTCAGTGTCAGGGGACAGTATCAGAGGTCAGTGTCAGGGGACAGTGTCAGGGAACAATGTCAGAGGACAGTGTCAGAGGTCAGTCTCAGGGGACAGTATCAGAAGACAGTTTCAGGGGACAGTATCAGAAGACAGTGTTAGAGGTCAGTGTCAGAGAATAGTCTCAGGGGACAGTCTCAGGGGACAGTATCAGAAGACAGTGTCAGGGGACAGTTTCAGGGGACAGTATCAGAAGACAGTGTCAGGGGACAGTATCAGGGGACAGTCTCAGAGGACAGTGTCAGGGGACAGTATCAGGGGACAGTCTCAGAGGACAGTGTCAGGGGACAGTATCAGGGGACAGTCTCAGAGGACAGTGTCAGAAGACAGTGTTAGAGGTCAGTGTCAGAGAATAGTCTCAGGGGACAGTCTCAGGGGACAGTATCAGAAGACAGTGTCAGGGGACAGTATCAGGGGACAGTCTCAGAGGACAGTGTCAGGGGACAGTATCAGGGGACAGTCTCAGAGGACAGTGTCAGGGGACAGTCTCACCCTCGCAGGCCTTCCCATCAACAGAGCTGATGAAGCCCATGTCACACTCGCAGCGGAAGTCTCCGGGCAGATTCAGACAGTGTCCATTTCCACACAGGTTTCCATCGTCTGCGCACTCGTCGCTGTCTGCGGGGGACATTCGGACCACACCTCCGTCAAACACGTCCACCACATCGTCTTTTAAAAAGTGCCGCCGCAGTGTGTGCCACCTGAGCAGTAGAAGCCGTCTCCAGAGAAGCCGTCCTTGCAGGCGCAGCGGTACGAGCCCATGGTGTTGAGACAGTCGGCGTTGTTGCTGCACATGTGGGTCCCGTTGGAGCACTCGTCCAGGTCTGAGGGACAAATGGACAAAACAACCTTTGGACACACTTAAACGTCTGATCCTCAAAGTCCATTTAGGTTCTATAAGATAAGGATCATTTTAAGACTGTCAGACATGTCACGTTCATTTTGGAGTTTTACAGTTTTATTAGAACTACGTATTCTTTTAAAGCTCACAACTTTGTTTAACTTTTAGGAGAGCTTCCAGAGACACCGTGTGTTTGTTTACCGGAACATTTGATGCCGTCGCCGATCCACCCCGGAGCGCAGCTGCACTTGAAGCTGCCGGCCGTGTTGGTGCACGCCGCGTGCCTGTCGCAGTTGTGGGCTTCGATCTCACACTCGTTGATATCTGACAAGAAGAAAACAAACGTTAGCGGACTGGGCTCTGGTGGTCTCGTGATTTGGGTCGGTCTCTCTGGGTTCTTGGTACTGCGTCTTTTACTATACTATTACTATAATTTTACTATACGTGTATACTAACTGATACCAAGTTAGTTCATTTAAAGACTAGCACAGATTTCTTTGCTGGTTGTTCAGCAGCAGGGCTTCATCTGAGCCGGAGCAGGATCCGGGAACTCTCTTACTTTGACAGGGTTCGTTCCGGAAACTGTTTACTTGGATTCAGTGCTCTCAGGCTTACTAATAATAAAGTTACAAACACATATGACTGCCTTGAACGGATAAAATTTATACTGGATATGTAAACTGAAAATCATTACATAAACATTAATTTTAAACACAACAGCCACTTACGAGCTTCTTAATATCACATAAGAGCTGCCCCTTCACGTAGCATTTCTGCGTCTACCCTTAAAAAAAATCTCTGCTCCTAAAAGAGTGGTGGGGGTGAATGCCGAGCTAACAAGACGGTCGTATGTGGGCAGAAGCCCAAAGGCAGCTGCGACAGATGGAGGAGTCGGGCTTGGAACCAGCAAGTGTGTGTGTGTGTGTGTGGGGGGGGGGGGGGGGGTGCTTTACAAATGTAGGTACACATAGGTGTTTAACAACCTGTTAAAATACACCAAAATGCAGGAAATCGCATCTACTTTTTCCAAAAATGTTTCGGGGAGGACCCCCAGAACCCACTATTTGCGTTCTGCTATTGATCAGTTTACAAATTAAGCCCTTTTCAGCAGAGACGCTCCAGTCCTGTTCCAGTTTCACACTGAACCTGCAGTCTGATCCAGATCTCATCACTAACAACATCGCTTGTATCTTTTCTGACCCATTTGTTCCCAAACTCCTCAGCTTTCAAAATAAAAGTCTGAGACTCTGGGCCCGACTGCTGTAGATGGAACTAATAAGACATTTAACAACAAAACAAAAAATTGTAAGATTTAAAGTTACTTTAATCTCTGTAGACCACTTGGTGTTTCAGGACCCACGGGTGTGTGTGTGTGTGTGGGGGGGGGAGGGTGTCTAGCTTCAGGAACCAGAACTCTAACCTTCTGGTTGTGGCCCTGGATTGTAATAAATATGTGAGCAAAAATACAGAGAACAATTACTGAAGTTCTGAATGTTCCTCAGGTAGGTCCAACCTGAAGAGTGCACAACAATGTACCAGGTACAAGTGGAGCCAAAACAACTTTCTGAATGTCAACGTTAATTAATTAAATTAAGTAGAGTTATTCATTGTGTGATGTAGTTTGTGTATTACAGTTAGAAAAATTAAGTAGAGTTATTCATTTTGTGATGTAGTTTGAAGGTTATCATTGGTTGAACAAACTGTGAAATAAGGGGCAGATATAATAAGATTTCATCTTCTTTCTGCTCCTTTCATTTTATCCTACTTGTATTCTTGTATCTGATGAAACTGTCTTGTATT
>JBBPBX010030344.1:17332-35249 GCA_038048925.1 Garcialebias charrua
CTAGAATTGCAGTAACTTGAATGAAAGTGTCTCCTCAAAGCTTTCCTGGAAATTAAAACTGTCACGTTAAGAGCACATATCTACAAAGAATTAACAGCCAGAAGGTGCAATTAAATACATGACAAGACCTGCGGAAAAGATAATCACAGAAGGTGGCAGATTTGATGATCTATGGATAAAAATATATATCTAATGCCATCCACATTTAACTGATCAAGACAGTAATAAGTAACAAAAAAGGGGGAAAAAAGAAGAAATATAAATGGTTTATTATTTATTAACATTTTTATGAGGTCCCCCCAAAAATGTCTTCTTAATTTAACCATTTGCACCCTGATTTCTGATCATTAGCATTACCAATGAAAAACACTTATTAGTCAACCTGTCAGTTTTATGTGACGTGAAATGAACTTTTTATTTTTTTTATTTTTTGGGGAATGAAGCAAGGTGAATTTTCTGAAATAAAGGAACAAAACATAAACATAGACACTTTTTATTCAATGTTCTTTATTGTCATTCACGTCAAATGTGGTGCATGAGGTGGAACAAAACTGTGTACTCAAGCTCCCACTCCAAAATAGCAAAAATACTATTAAAAAAACCCAGAATATAAGGATCTCGGATATACGCTAAATAATAACAATATACTATGATACTGTGGATTAATTAGCAGCCTGAATATGAGTTTGTGAGCAAAGACATCAGCAGCATGGATAAAGTGTGAAATATTCAATTAAAGTGACATTACATTCAGACACAACCACAACAAAATCCATCCATTATCTTTACCCGCTTCTTCCTTTTCAGGTAATGGGGGGTCACTGTCACCCATGTCCAGCTATCACTATGTGAGAGGCAGTGGACACCCTGGACAGGTCTCCAGTCCATCACAGGGACACAGAGACAAACGAGACAAACAACCATTCACTCTCTCACTCACACCTAGGAACAATTTAGAGTTACCAATCAGCCAAACATGCATGTTTTTGGTCTGTGGGAGGAAACTGGAGTACCTGGAGAAAATCCACACATGCATGGAGAGAACATGCAAACTCCACCCAGAAAGATCCCCGGCTGGGAATTGATCCAACGACCTTCTCGCTGAGAACCGGCAGCTCTGCCATCTGAGCCACTCCACAATGAAATTCAAAAACAGCCTTTCACACTTCACAACCAAACAACATAACAGAATAAGTCCTGGCAAACAATATGAGTCCAAAGAAAACAAAAACAAAACATAAAAGCAAAAGACAAAATGAACTAAACTAAAGCACACTAATTAAAGAACCTTTCTTTTTATGTTTTCTTGTTTCTTTTGAAATGCTCTTTTTTACATTTGTAATATCGGCTTTCTGTTTTGTTGGTGTGTTTTCTAAAATAGGCTACTACATTTTCTGAAATGTTGTTAGCTTCTACAATTTTCTTTTAAATCTGTGTGGATTTTATTTGCACACACGCTGTAGAAAAGTTGCAGCTACAGAAAGAACTGTTGCTGATGAAACCAGTACATGAAAGAAAAATAGCGTTTAAGAAGTTATTTGCTTTAGTGGAGCACGGGCAGCCAAAAATTATATTTCTCTTTGCTTAGCTTCACAGCACAAAAGAAGGATCATAGGCAGAGCTGAAAGAGAACCGTTTACTTTCAGTATTATAAAACCTCTGATTTACCGCTTATCTTGCCAGAAGAAAAGCAGTTTTTATCAAAAACCTCCACAATTATGGCTAAAATTGTACAAACTAATGTTTTTACCAAAACAACACATTACTGGAGCATATTCCAGATCAGGGGTCTGCAGCCTTTACGATCAAAAGAGCCATTTCTTGCCCTTTGTTCACTAAATTGAACGTGTCCGGAGCCACAGTACCTGCTACAACTGGGATTCTCAACTGGTGGCCTCGGACAACTTTGAGTTTGTTGGAGGGCGCTTTTCTGGACAGTAGGGGTGATTTTACAAAACAAAAAAATATCTAATGATTTTTAACATTTATTGATATTTTTAGTAAATAAAAGACAAGATTCTTGTAAAGACGGAAAAAAACAATATAATTTTTGCCCAGTTTCTAAAATGTAAAACGGTAAACTATGCATATCTTATGTGATTTGTTTTTATTTTTATTATTATTATTGTAGAAAAATTACCATATTCTCCTGTGTATAAGTCACTCCGGAGAATAACATCAATCAAAAAAGCACAATGAAGAGGGAAAAAACATAAATCGCTTCGGCGTATGTCACATTTATTATGCATCACCGCTGACCCATCATGTTTATAATGCATTTATTTAATGGACAAAACAGCTTTATTTTACCTGGGTGGCAAAGTGCCATCCATTCATCCATCATTGCAGCCGGAGCTGCTAGCTCTCCCGCATTCCTCGCCTGCACCGAGTAAAGCGAGCGCGCACGGTAGGACTCGCTGTTGCTGTTCTTACAAATTTAAAGCGTCAGTCAAAAATTGCATTAAATATAGAAAATAATATATATATAAGTCGCATCAGCGTTTCAGTCATTGGACTGACAAATCTATGCAAAAAAAACAACAACTGCGACTTATATGCCAGAATATACGGTACGTATTCTACTTTGAAGAAATAAAGCATAAAGTGAAAGTGAGTATGTTTCACTCCTTGTAATGTTTCTAGTATTCATATATTTGCTAAATAAATTACCGGTACAGGAAAACCGCTAAAATGAATCATTTTAGTTGTTGTTATAACAACCAATAAAATTCAGTTTCATGTCAGTTTTGGTCAAAGCTTGAAAGAGCCACTGCAGAGAGACCAAAGAGCCGCATGTGGCTCCAGGGCCACAGGTTGCAGACCCCTGTTCCAGATGTATCAGCAGGGTTTAAGCAACATAAACAAGTACGGTAATCATTACGTTCTAAATACTCAGAATTGTGTGTTTTTACCATGTTGTTAGTTTTGATTTCATTTTTTTAGTTTGTAGCAGGTCGCTTTTGTAAATGAGCCCTCGAGGCTCAATGAGATTTACCTGACTAAATAAAGGTTGAATGAATGTTAGTTCATATTGAGGCAACGTGAAACCTGTTCTCTGTAGGCCAGGTGGTGGATGTGGCTCTGGTGTGATTTCTAAATCCTCTAAAGATACGTCTACCCCCACCATCTCAACACGGATTGCCTAATTGAGTGTTAATTTGGTGCTAATTACGGTATGTAACATGTTATCCCAGTGAGAGACTCCAGATGTCACGAGATGAAGGCGTTTAGAAGAGTGTGCAGAGTCGTAAAGCAAAGAATTTAGGGAGATACTTTATGAGAGCCTCATTTGGCATCTGCCACCTCTAGTCAGTGGTTAACAGACATGGACCCCCCTCCCCCCTCAAACACACACACGGCAAACATGAATCACGGATCAGTGAAGTCAAATAAAAATTGTAGAGTTAAGGTTATACTCAAATAATCCATAACCTGTTGCGAGTTAAATATTTGTTTCTACTAATGGTTTCAATAAATCATTCAACAATTTCAAAGGAAACGTGTCATACGACATAAAAAAATAAGAATTCTTCACTTGTAAAAAAAACAAAAAAAAAACACCCAAGCCGTCTTTGAGTGGTTGAGCCAGGAATAGTGCTCTACAGCTCTCCTCTCCTATGTTTATTCTTCCAGGGCATGAATAAGACATGGACATGAAGACCTCTACTGTAGTCTTTTATTTATCACAGCTGTGGAGCTTCACGACACACACTCTACAGTGTCCTCTGTGCAGTTCAAGACTGTAGCAATGGAATGTGCGTCTCTACAAGTGCATATTTAGCATGTGAAAAACAGTCATGTCAATATGGAGTACAACATATTTATCAATCACTGGCTTTGTTGTTGTATTTTCTTCAACTTTAAGTTAGTCTAATTTGAAAAAATAAAATAAACTTGTGTTTTACAAGTAAGAAACATTTCCAGGGTCTTATCTGGAAATAGCTGTAATCTGCTGTGTGTCCTGACAGACAGTGTTTTATTAACCCTGGCTTGTTGGGATCGTAAAGAAGTGTTTTAGAGCTCCCGAAGTTTAGTTCTGTGGTAAGGTTATGAACATTCATTCTTACCTAATGTTGTTACTGTAGCTCTTTGAATGATCTCAGTAAAAAAAGAAAGAATAAGACCACATTGACAAGCTAACATCAAGTCTAAGCATGGCCAAGATCAAGCAAGATTGCTTGCATCTTAATTATTGAAAGCTCATTTTTAATCTCTGGTCAGAGTTGTAAATGCTGCTGTGAACAGAAGTAACATGCATCATTCCCTACACACCAGGCGGTGAGAATAAAAAAAGGTCAAACATGTCTATACATGGAGCTTTTAACAGTAGTAGTGAATTAATTTAATTGTGTTTACAACATTGTGCATTGCTCCGACCTGCTGCCTAGTCCTACATGAATGCTGATGTAAAACAAACCCACACAAATAAGATGCAATTCTATAAGCAGTTTAACATTTCAGTCAAGATAAGTTTTTATTTGATTGTTTCCTTCTGCACTGGTCAACACAATGATTTGGCAATTGGTTTGTGCTGGGTGCCCTTCCTAATGTAACCTGGACATAAACCCAGCTCCTCATAAAAGTGTTTATTTTGTAGTGCTAATGCCTGAGCTTACAGTAGTGGGAACAGAAAGATCAGCTGCTAAGCAAGCCCTCGTTCTGAGTTTATGTTTATGTTTAAACATAGTTAGAACCAATTTGTTGAAAAAAAAAAAAAAAAACCTATTGGTCTCTGACCTGCTTAGAATAACCACTGATTAAAACATTTTTCCTCCAAACTGAGGTCTTTTACAAATCTATCTCCAAGACGTGATAGATTGTTTATAACCTTTCTAGAAAAGCCCACTCCAACCAATCTGCATTATCACTTTAAATGGGACCAAGCAATTTTGCTTAAAAAAAATAAAGTCAACATGTCCAATGTGACAAAAAAATAACAATAAGAAAATTGAGATACAATGCCTTGCCAAAAAGCATTGCTGGATCAGTTTTAGTGATACTACATGCATGTGCAGTGTTTTAATAAACCTTGGAATGCTACAAACCTCTTTGTTTGACAGATTAATTGCTAAATTGTAGATCTGTAACTTGTAAAACTTAGCCCTTCCTTAGTTTCTAATATTAGAGCCTACCGGTTGTTTTTTTGTGATTTTACTGCTGAAACACAGACCACTGTGGGCTAGTTTGTTCAACATTTGGGGACGAAGCAATTCCTCATTCAACGCTGAGTCTTGACTGAATTCACTAATAGATTTCCTATTCTAGTCTAATTAAAACTGGTAGCCTTTCCCCCCTGAAAGGTTCCCGGAGCTATATGGAGAGGTGGAAAGGTCTCTGAGAATCCATTGGATGTAATGCAGTTAATCAGCATAAAGCCTGCTTCAGTGCGCTGCTAAATAACAACTGGAGGAATGAACCTAAACCTCGCAGTGGGTCACAGTGGAAACCAAAAACTGTCAAGCAAAAACAAAAGTCACATATATCACTGTCTAAATGTTTTAAATGCCCATCATATTACACTGAACATTGACAAAACTAAATGTTTTTTAATGGAATCATTTAGCTATCAGCTGTTTTTACAGTTCTACTTGTTCTCAAAAGTAAGTGTGGACTTGAACGCACCCATATGACCAGTGCTTAATTTCTAAACCCAAATGATGCCGGAATGCAAATGGCTGGGGTGGGGTTGTCGTCTAGGGGTCCTCCCCCATACAGTTTTGAATAAAGTAGATGCTATTTCCTGCATTCTGGTGTATTTTAAAAGGTTATACACTCACCTACGATTGTTTACACTTGATTCAACAACAATTTTAGGGGCCGTTTACACGGCACATATTTTGAGTGAAACCGTTCCTTTCTCTCTGCGGTTCTGCTGATCGTTTACACGACACCAGTGGCCCCCCTCTTTGAATCTGAAGGTTTCTGAATCCACCTCTCAGAATGGAGGTTTTTTGCTGACACCCGTTGATAACATACACATCTCCCACTGAGCTTTTGTTTGACCTACATGCATGTAGCACGCACCCGCGGACAGCCGGCATTTTCTATCAACAATAATGGCGGTGGACTGGACACACACCGCTTTTTGAACTAAAACTGATAGAAAATATTTTGAGTTTCATATTTAATTATTCTACACCTGAATTACCTGCATCTGTGTTGGAAGAGACACAGCTGGATCCAGTTCTTATGTCGTTGTTTATTGAACGAGGCAGGCAGATACAGTAGTTCACACGTTGCGCTGCACTAGAACATACTATCTGCTAAATAATGACAGTTTAACAATAATAAACAGTATTTATGTTAGCGTGGAGATATATAAAGTTATCTGAGCTAAATGAAGCTATCTGGACTCGTTACATCATTTAAACGATGCATAACATGCTGCGTAATATTAAAGTTGAAAATGAAGATGCCAGGTTTATTTTTTATTTATTTATTTATACGGCACCACAAACTGTATGTCACACAAACACTGAGAATTAAATTGAACACTTTTAAAACCACGTTAACCGAACTGTTATGAACTAGACTCTGCTGTTTTCATCCTGGTGGATAGTCCCATCCGAACTGGTCCGTTTGTTGGAAGGACAGCTACTTGACCTCGCAGGAAATTTTTTTTTTTAAATATTCAGTTGGTTGTTGTGTGATCAAAGTAAACACAAGCAAACATTATTAAGAACGTTGATTTACCTGCTGTAAATCAGCTGATTATCACAGACTAAAGTCTGACGTCGTTGACTGAGTTCTGGTCCACTCAGCAGCTGGTGTGGAGCTTGTTAGATGAAGAGGTCCCGCTTTGCGTCAAATCTGTTGACTCTTATCCAAATTCTAGCTTTAACTTGTCAACAACTTGTTGTCAACAACTTGTTGTTAGCTGAACTTTTAGCCCCAGAAGAAAAAAGACTGAGGCAGCACGCATGCGCATTAGTGAAGGTTAAAAAATTCACAGTGCCATCTAAAGGCCCGGCATGGTAACTACAGCAAATTCATGAGGGCAGGGAAGTGGATTCATGAGGGCGGGGGTGAGTCAAACACACAGAATTCGTCCGTGTCAATGCAGATATCTTTTCCTCTAATTAACATACCCAAAACCTCCGTTTCCCTCCCACTGTGTCCGTGTAAACAGGGCCTTAGAGCGCAACAGGAAGTAGCCTGAACAACAGCTCTCTCCTTGTGTGAAATAAGCACGCTCTGCTTCTCTCAAGCATCCTAGCATCCAAGCACAGTTCTCTTATTTTTTTTTTTTGGTTGTTGTTGAGAGATGTTTCACCCTCCATCCAAAGGGCTTCATCAATCTGAGCAGTTACATACAAACTGTTTTCCCCATCAAGCAGTACCCTCCTACAGTGGACCAACCAGTTTGCTGGTGATAAGATGGTTTCAGGGGACTGTCCTCTCCTTCGTCGACTCCTCTCAGACAACCACAGCTAACTGTGGAACTGTCCAGATGAACTGGCAGAGAGCATGAACTTTGGTGTCTTGAACCACTTTGGCTGTGGCTGCCTGAGAACATATTACACCCATTCTCCATAACCTCCATTGGCTTCCTGTCACCTACAGAATTCAGTACAAAACTGCTCTCATTACCCATCAATGCTTGCACGGCACTTCACCTGACTATTAAGGACATTCTTGCACCATATGTGACTGGCCGTGGCAAAACCAGGAACAAGTCTCCCCTGGGTCATTTTGAGTTATTTACAGAATCTTAAAGTGTGGGTTCTAAGCTATCCGATGATGCCAAACACATGTCGCTCAAAAAAAAAATGAAGAAGATACAGCCATTTCAATGTTGGCAATCTGCAAATAAGATTAGGGAGAAAACAGGCTTCAAAGTTTTGGAAGAATGTCCCCATTCCAGAAGCATTACCTGGGGGTGTTAACAATTGCTGTTCATTTACATTAATTTGCGTTAACCCAACCCCCAGAACTGACTGTCAACACAGACTCACAGCCTAGGAAGGTGTGCAGAACTTCAGCTTTGCTGGCAAATAGGGGTATGAATCTCTGTGTCTGGAGAATTGATTTAATTCCGATTTTTGGTATCACGATTCGATTCAAAATCAATTTTTCGATTCAGAAACAATTTTTGATTCAAAAATGATTTTTCTATTAAAATGGTCATAAATTTAGTTTCAGCTTTGTAACTGACAAGCTGAAAAGAATAAACAACAATGTAAACAAATGGAGCATTTATTTAAAACAATAATTTTAAACTGATAATATTAAACAACAATGTAAACCAATGGAACATTTATTTAAAACAATAATTTTAAACTGAAAACATTAACAACAATGTAAACAAATAGAACATTTATTTAAAACAATAATTTTAAACTGAGAATATTAAACAACAATGTAAACCAATGGAACATTTATTTGAAACAATAATTTTAAACTGAGAATAACAACAATGTAAACAAATGGAACATTTATTTAAAACAATAATTTTAAACTGAAAACATTAACAACAATGTAAACAAATAGAACATTTATTTAAAACAATAATTGTAGGTTCTGTACTTTATCAAAGTTTTTGAATCATTTGATATTCATACCAAAAATACAAACAAATAATACAGGAATGCATTAAATGCTGTAACTTGAATTACCAGTACTGTATTAGGTTAGCTTAGTTGCCTGGATTCCTCTAAAACAATAAAATAAAAATATAGGAACAAATAATTCATCCATCCATCATCTTTAACCACTTCTTCCTTTAAGAGTCATGGGGCTCACTGGTGTCCATGTCCAGTCATCACTGTGCGAGAGGCGTGGGACACCTGGACAGGTCTCCAGTCCATCACATACAAATAATTCAAAATATACAGACAAAAACAGACTTCAGCCTACCAAAGTGTAGTAACCTTTAACTCAAGCATTATAAGAGGGGGACAATAATGCTGTCATTGCTGGTATCACTCAGCCCTCTGTGAATAGCAAACAACCATCAGGGTGCTAACGATCCATTGTTAGGCTGATGGTCCTCCATCATGTGAGCAGCTGGTTTCGGCTGTCATCAGCAAACTGGTTCATCCACTGTGAGAGGGTGTTAAGACTGAGCTGAATACCAGACTTAGCTTTTTTAGATTTTTGTACCTGGATTATTGAGCATGCATCAGGGTAAAATTAAACATGTTTAAAAATTGATTTTGGAGCATTTAGAATTGATTCTGAATCGCCAGGACTAAGAATCCAGAGTCTTTAAAAAATCTATTTTTTCCTACACCCCTACTGGCAAACTTCCTTTTGATCTTTAAAAAAACAACATTAATACAAAGAATTGTATTTTATGTTATTGTGACATGTTTTACACATTAATAATGTTAATTGTTTTGTTACAGCCCACCCCAAAAAATAAGGGTCACAACTACAGTAGTCAAGTCAAGTCAATTTTATTTATATAGCACAGTTAAAAGGGTCCCCGGTTCAAATCCCGGTCTGGGGGCCTTTCTGGGTGGAGTTTGCATGTTCTCTCCGTGCATGCGTGGGTTTTCTCCGGGTGCTCCGGTTTCCTCCCACAGTCCAAAAACATGCATGTAAGGCTGATTGGTAACTCTAAAATTGACCCTAGGTGTGAGTGAGACAGGTCCCTCTTGTAAATGAGTCCCCGTGGCTCAACGAGGCTAGCCTGTATAAATAAAGCTTGAATGAAAAAAAAAACAGATAAACTGTTATCAAGGTGCTTCACACACACAACATAAAAGAGGTTTAAAAATTTAATGAACAGTATCACACACCAATGGTAAAAATTATGATATTAACAGCAGTAAAAGTATAATAAAAATGGTGTTAAAGGTAGGGGAGACCGGGTATAGTTGTAACATGGGGAGAGTTGTAACACCACCAGTTCCACCAATCAGGGATATGATAGGATTCACATGATCATTTCAGTGTTTACCCGCTTCCTCCACAATACCATATTGTCATTGTCAAGTCTGGAAACAGGTACATGCAGATACTAAGGAGAAAAAACTGATTTTGAGGTAAGAAAGTAAATTTTTTGACCATGACTATATTTTGTTTAGTACTTATACTGTTGCAGATAAAACCATATAACTTACATTAGATGAAAGTGTAATTTCTCAGGCAAAATGTGATGCATTTTCCTGTGCTAATTTCAAACCACTATGCTACTACAGCTAGCTAAACATGGCTGACAGGGTTGGGGTGGGTTGTGCACATTATTTAGGCCTTATATGGCATTATATTATATTTAGGCATTATAGGTCTACATGTTAAGGAAGATTGTTCTAGTAGAATAATTTACACACATGCACACACAAACAGTATACAGGTGGTCCCCGACTAAGTTGGAAAATGTATGCTAGCGCTACTACGAACCCATTTTTCAACACAAACGTGGTTCATAAACATGCACAGAACTTTGTTTACAATAGCTAACACACTTTCATCTAAAAACACATTCCAGTGCTGTATTTTCTGTATGTTCTGTACAACTTTACTATTCGTTAGTCAGCTCGTAAGTCCGGAACGTTGTAAGTCGATGTGCTCGTAAGTCGGGGACCACCTGTATTTGAGTTATGGTCAGTCACAGAAAGAGAGAGAGACATTTTGTTCTTGTATTGTTCTTTTAATTCAGTAAACCTCTTTTTGAAGCATATCACATGGTGTGGCCTCTGTTTTTGCTTATTTTGTCTAATTGTTACAACTTACCCCAGCAAGTGTGGTTGTAACAAAGGACCACCATGTATTTGACATGAACTCATGAGGTCTGTGATATTCTTGCAGAGGTTTGAATTGGTGCCATTTGTAGTCAACAAATGTGGGTATTTTGTATAAAAGTTTGAAAACTCTAGCTCAAAAATTCTGTGAGTTAAAGGTGCTGGAGCAAAAAGTGTTACAACCATACCCGGTCTCCCCTACAGGACAGGAATGCACTTTATAAAGTTGATGACACTGGAAAAGTTTGTATAATAGCTGAAGATGTTGAGTAAATTCAGGAGATGCTTATGTTGCATCTAAGAAGGTTAGACAGGGGGAAAACAAAATAAAATAAGGCTTTACACACACCAAGCTCCTGCACAGACTTATTTTAGATGTCACAAAGGTGTTGGTGCTACATGACTTTTGTGTCATCAGGGCAGAAAGGCCTTATCTTTGCTGTAGGTCTTTTTTATTAAGCTTTTGTGGGCTGGTCGGTTTCCATCCATCCATCCATCCATCCATTCATCCAAATAATGTATTTCAAAGAAAGAAAGATTTCTTGTTTCACCAAATATATATTAACATGAAAAATAAATTCTAAAGATAACCTTACATAAAGATAAACAAAAACATTTTAGAGCAAAATTATCTGGGAAAAACAAGGCTATTTTAATTAAACACGCTGCTCCATTCAGCTTTTTTATCATGATGACAGCAGCTGACAGCAGCTGACAGCTGCGTGAGAACGGCTGATCCATCCGATGTTAACTGTACATTTTACCTTTTCAAACGGCCAGTTGAATCTGCATAATTGGTGCACCATTATCGTGCTTTAAATTTTAGTTTCTTTGCTGCGATTTGTAAAACCTAAGCCAATCCAACGCGTGTGATTGCGCGATGCGCAGCTGACACAGACCATGGCTGCAGACACGGAGCCGAGTAGAGGCTCACTTTACCGCAGTGGCTGCGCGCATGGCGCGGTGATTACGTGTGTCTGCTTTGTCTAATGAAATAAAGATAGTGGATGGATGGATGGACGTATGGATGTATTATGTAGGATGGAAACTGATTTGCTTGCGCACGCAGTAAAGGCTTCTTTTTTTTTCCCCTCGGGTCGGTCGAAAAACAGCTGACCGCTCTGACGCTTTGATCGGCTTTATTTTATTATTTTCCTTGTTCCTTGTGTCCACTGGGTGATCTATAGATGTTAAGTAGCCATGTGCTTCTTTCAAAGCTGCACGTTATTGGCCGAAGAGCTCTGATACCAGCCAAACAAGTCCCGCATGTTAATCAGCTGTGAGGGTCCCCGCCCCCCAGTACGCAAATCACTGCGGCTTGGTTTTACTCTGAAAACAAACTTAATTCTAACACAAAGTTTAACAGTTTAAACACTTATAAAGTGTTTTTTAAAGCATGGGATGGTTTCTTCACAACTTCAACTGGTACATTTTGCAAAAAAACGATTTTCACTAATTTCTCAGAAGTTGAAGGTTTATTGATTTTTTCTCAGTTAGAGCTGTGCCGACTTGTTCCTACATTTCTCGTGGCTGGCCACATATTCATCCACCCGGTCTCTACGATCACAGAACAGTAATTTCCTTCATATTCTCGGACCAAATTGAGGACCATGGGAGACCGAGCATTCTGTGTGGCTGCCCCCCGCCTGTGGAACTCCCTCCCTGATGACCTGAGAGCTCCACAGTCACTGGTTGACTTTAAAAGCAGCATAAAGACTTTTCTTTTTAAGCAAGCCTATTCTGCCTCCACATGATTTTATCTTTGATCTTAGCTGATATCATTATTGATTTTACTTGATTTTATCACTTGTTTTATTTTATTTATTTTTTAAGCAAGCCTAATCTGCATCCACATGATTTTATCTTTGATCTTAGTCGATATTATTATTGATTTTATTTGATTTTATCACTTGTTTTATTTTGATCTTTGCTTTGTTACACTTTGTAGCACTTTGAGATTTTTATTAATGAAAAGTGCATTATAAATGGAATTTATTATTATTATTATTATTATTAGTTTATTTCTACTGTTTAATTATATTTTTTGTGTTTTCAATCAATTGCCCATGACTGTACTTTTAATAAGTGCCATGTGTTGTCATCATTACCTGGTGGTGAGTTGGCTCAGATGGTGGGGGAGGATGCCGGTCAGACCTGGCAGACCCAAACGTATTGTGAGGGTCTGCTAGACCCAGGCTCTGGATGTTGTGGGGTTGTGTTGGCGTACGCGACTCTGCAATATCGCGTGGACATCGGGGGCAGTTCCCTTGGATTGGCAGACTGGGGTGGTGGTTCCTCTATTCAAAAAGGGGGACCGTAGGTGTGTTCCAACTATAGGGGGATCACACTCTTAAGCCTCCCTGGTAAGGTCTATTCAGGGGTTCTGGAGAGGAGGGTCCGTCGGATAGTCGAACCTCGGATTCAGGAGGAACAGTGTGGTTTTCGTGCTGGTCGTGGAACACTGGACCAGCTCTACACCCTCAGCAGGGTCCTGGAGGGTGCGTGGGAGTTTGCCCAACCAGTTTACATGTGCTTTGTGGACTTGGAAAAGGCATTCGACCGCGTCCCTCGGGGGGTTCTGTGGGGGGTACTCCGGGAGTATGGGGTACCAGGCCCTTTGATAAGGGCTGTTAGGTCCCTGTACGACCGGTGTCAGAGCTTGGTCCGCATTGCCGGCAGTAAGTCAGGCTCGTTTCCAGTGAGAGTTGGACTCCGCCAAGGTTGCCCTTTGTCACCGATTCTGTTCATAACTTTTATGGACAGAATTTCTAGGCGCAGCCAAGGTGTTGAGAGGATCCGTTTTGGTGGCCTTAGAATCGCTTCTCTGTTTTTTGCAGATGATGTGGTCCTATTGGCTTCATCATCGTGATCTACAGCTTTCGCTGGAGCGGTTTGCAGCCGAGTGTGATGCGGCCGGGATGAGGATCAGTTCCTCCAAATCCGAGGCCATGGTCTTGAGCCGGAAAAGGGTAGAGTGCCCTCTCCAGGTCGGGGAGGAGGTCCTGCCCCAAGTGGAGGAGTTTAAGTATCTCGGGGTCTTGTTCACGAATGAGGGAAAACTGGAGCGTGAGATCGATAGGCGGATAGGTGCAGCATCCGCAGTGAAGCGGGCGCTGTACCGGTCTGTCGTGGTGAAGAGAGAGCTGAGTCAAAAGGCAAAGCTCTCAATTTACCGATCGATCTACGTTCCCACCCTCATCTATGGTCATGAGCTTTGGGTTGTGACCGAAAGAACGAGATCTCGGATACAAGCGGCTGAAATGAGTTTTCTCCGCAGGGTGTCTGGACTCTCCCTTAGAGATAGGGTGAGAAGCTCAGTCATCCGGGAGGGACTCGGAGTAGAGCCGCTGCTTCTCCACATCGAGAGGAGCCAGTTGAGGTGGCTCGGGCATCTGGTTAGGATGCCTCCTGGACGCCTCCCTGGTGAGGTGTTCCGGGCATGTCCCACTGGGAGGAGACCCAGAGGAAGACCCAGGACACGCTGGAGGGACTATGTTTCTCGGCTGGCCTGGGAACGCCTTGGGATTCCCCCAGAGGAGCTGCTCCAAGTGGCTGGGGAGAGGGAAGTCTGGGCTTCCCTACTTATGCTGCTACCCCCGCGACCCGACCCCGGATAAGCAGACGAAAATGGATGGATGGATGGATGTTGTCATCATTGTATACAATGGCAAAATTAGTTATCTGCATTTAACCAATCACACCTGGGAAACACCCAGGTGTAGCAGTGGGTAGCTATGTAAGCATCCTGGGAGCAATTGGGGATTAGGTGATTTACTCAGAGACACCACAACATGTGGGAATGGCTGGGGATGGAACCTGGAACTTACTGGTCCCAGCTTGGCTGCTCTACCTCTTCTACCCCATCATTTCAAGGATAGAAGCAGAAATGCTTACTTGAAGGGGCAGCTCGTATATGATATTAAGAAGCTCGTACGTGGCTGTTGTGTTTAAAATTAATGTTTATGTAATCATTTTCAGATTATATGGGTTTTATTAATTCAAGCCAGTCAAATTTGTTCATAACTTTATTATTAGTAAATCTGAGAGTTACCAAATCAAAGCAAACAGTTACCGGAAAGCTCCCTGTCAAAATAAGAGAGATCCCAGATCCTGTTCTTGCTGGATCCGGTTCAAATTAAGCTCTACCTATGACTGATACATCCCAACTCCTATAACACCAAGAGCTTTACATGGCGGAATTAAAATGTGTGAGATGAAGAATGAGTCTTTTAATTACCTGTCTGTATGAACTACCTTTTCTTAACAGAAAGTAAACAAAAATTATTACAAAAAAAAAAATAGAAGTGGAGAGATACTTTTAAAGAAGACAAAAGAATTATTAAAAAAGAGAACAAAAAAAAAGACAAATTAAGAGACCATGTACAATAAAAGAAAAACGGTGGCACTTTTCATTCTCACATGTTTCTGGAGCAAATAAAGTCAGTCACCAACACTGACACAGTCTCCTGCTGTGCATGTTTGTATTGTTTATTTCCTATACAGTTTTGGTTACTATAGAAAAGGCATCTTACTGGAGCAGTGGTGTTTGAACATTATGCACAAGGGACATCTCCTGTTGCGATGCATCTGAATAGCTAAACAGTGTTAAATCTCACTAGGTAAATGTGTCAATCAGATCCATGCATTAGCATAATCTCACCCACATTGTCAGCCTACATCTCTGCTGGCCACCTGCAGCTTGGCTACCAGTACTCAGTGCTACAGCAAAGACAACTGGTATGTGGGTGCTGCTGACAAACTACCACCACCATCAGCTGCAGCAGCCTCTCCAGTGCACTGGCTGTGTCAGAGAAAGCAACTCGTCTTTGGCAGATTGGACACTTTCACCTGCGTGTTTAAAGTTGCCGCAGTTCCCACTGAGAAGCAGGTGGAAAGAAACAGTGCCAGCTATAAAGCTCTTCTATGGGCATGTGCAGCTGAAAATATTGCATATGGCTGTATGTGCATGCATATACAGTACATCATACAGTCGAGCACAGGGTTTATTACAGACTATTTTCACACGTACCACGCTCACTCTTTGTAGATGCTGACACTGGCTTCTTGGACAGCTTTTCTAAGTGTGCAGGGATGCCAGCGGAGGAGGACACAGTAGAACGAGACCGAGCAATGGAAGCACAGATGCTGCTGTAAAGACATCATTTTCATTGTGTACCATGGAAAGTGGTGGTAACGCAAAATGGTAATGACAGTTAAGGCATTTAAACATGGACTTACTAAAAGATGCTGTAGGAAAATGCCATCATTTTTGACGTATGCAACATTCTCTGAGTCACTGCCATCAAGGCCTATAACTGCAATGCAAGGCAGTGTATGGATGTGCACTCATAAAGAATGGGCAGCATAATACGATGAGCACATATAAAAATATCATAAATGCTCAGGGACACACTGATTGTAAAATAAATTCTGCATCAAATCAGTTGTTTCTATTTGTGTCTCCACCAAAGGCCGGAAACACTGATTGTACACTAAATGTATGATTTAGGGTATTGATTGACAAGCAAAGGGCAAGGGTTGCTTCCGCCTTATGACGATCAATAACTCCTGGGAAGAAAAGAGCTGAGGGTATAATGAAGTATACCAGGGAAGTATAATGAAAGCAAACAGAGGAAATAAATGGGAGACATTTGTTGCAATTTAGCCTCAGCTATAGCTGCATGTTTTAGCTTTTTGTGCCGCATTGACAGATAATACAATTTCCTTTCTCTTTACAAAACAAACAGAAAAACAGCAATGCCCTTTCTAGTCCAATTTCTCCAGACTCTCTTTACAACATACTTTATTGTCACTCTGAAATCATTTACTTACAATAAAAAAAATGTCAGCACACAAAAATGGACAATCTTGAGCTAATTTTAAATGCTTTCACAAGTTCACTGAACTCTGCAGGTGCTCATAGTATTAAGGCTGAAGTTCTTGACTTTGACCTCTCTAAGGGATTTTAAACAATTGCTAAGTACATGGCAAAAACCAATGCAGACATGTTCCTGTTTTTTGTATTTTACATCACTTTATAATGTAGCTGTTTTTGTTTGTATTTCATTTCATTTCTTCTATTTACTTTTCATTTTATATGCATTTTATGGCTATTTATTTTTGTCTGTACCTCATCTGTGTTCTTTGTTTAAAACAGGTCGCTCTTGTAAACAAGCTATCGAGGCTCAATGAGCTAACCTGTATAAATAAAGGTTGAATCAATAAGCAGTTTCACTTTGAACAGTTAGATTTTTTTATTTATTATATATGTATATTTTAAACTCAAACCTGATTTGAAAATGCAATTAAAAAATGGCACCATTTTGGTTGCTGTCTCACTGACCTCTGAATGTTTGTGACAGAACGTGACCATGGACATTTAAAAACAAATCAGTTTATTTTGTGTGCATGGTTTGCAAAACTATATTCTAGGTCATGCACATTGATCGCCCACCTGTAGCCACACACACGTTGGCAGCTGCCCCCATGATTCAATCTACTAGAGTACACTTTAGAAAGGGAGTTGGACAGAATTGATCCATTATTTTCCAAGTTATTATTGATCATTTGTGTGATTTGTAGACCAGGACATCTTACAGCTGTCTTGAAATGAGTTGTAGATAGTCGCAACAAAGTTGCAAAAGGTTCAAAATGGGTTTGAGACAAGCACAATTTGGTGATTATTTTGAGATAAAACTTGTCGAACAAATATTTTTAAACATTTTAAAAACTATGTGAGCAAGCCTTTGCAACTCCATCCATCCATCCATCCATCCATCCATCCATATCTTCCGCTCATTCCAAACTTGGGTCGCGGGGGCAGCAGCTTGAGCAGGGAGGTCCAGACATCTCTTTCCACAGTCACCTCTTCCAACTCTTCTGGGAGGACCCCAAGGTGTTCCCAGGCCAACCGAGAGACAGCCTTTTCCACCGGTCGGCTCGGGTCGGATGTTACGTCATATGTGTGTCGCAGAGACCCCCTTTCATCCTTTTCCACCGGATATTCCGTGCTAAGCCGCGCGAGATTTCTTGAGATTTTCGGGCTGGTTTCAGAGGGGTACTGAAGCGAGCTCACCCGCTCCGGAAGGAGGGAGGAGGAGACTCGAGCTGTTTTCACGGAAGCGAGGGAAGCTATCACGGCAGGACTTTTACATGAATAACACGGTAAAAACAATTGTTATTTTTTAAATTTATAGCAAAGATGGGTCTTCAGCTGAACGTGTCCTTAA
>JBBPBX010030345.1:0-19960 GCA_038048925.1 Garcialebias charrua
GATGTTGTGCTCGTTCCTTTTCCTGTTGGTGCGACGTAATCTTTAAAAGTTGACTCCGGCATAGCTCCGGCGTCCGGCAGAAATAGGATCGGATCCTATTTTGACGGACTGCCGTCCGCTCGCCGCCACTCGCCGCCGCCGTGCGGAGCCAGTGTAAACGCTCTCATTGATTATAATGGGTGCGTATTTGCTGCGGAGGTCGGAGCGGACCGGAGCCGGAACGCATGTAGTGTAAATTGGGGGTTCCTCAGGTCTGTCTTCACCTACACATAAAAACAATTAAAGTTTAGGAAATGAGAGAAACCAAACCATTTTGACTGACTTACTGTTTACTATTAACCAAGTGTCTTACCTTGTTTGTTGTAGAGAAATATCTCTCACAGATGACAGATGATATGGGCACTGTTAATGCAATGGCTATGAGCTGGCTCAAGCATGGGTAAAGCTGTTCCGTTTCACTGGATGATTCAATCCCTTCACATTCCAACTAACAAAATTAACATGACAACCATTATTAGAGGTAGAGGTATCATCAGTGGAAGTCAACATCTACATACATGATGAGAAAGAACAGTCCAAATCACATTGAATAGTCTTGTCATTGGTGTACACCGTAAATTTGTAGTTAGCCAGCATCTGTGTAGATAATAAATGACAAATTGAGCACACACACACACAAAAAAGGAAAAAGGAAGAAGAAAGAAAAAAAAGAAAAAGAAAAAAGGAAAAAAATAGTCCCTCCCCCCACCCCCTCCCACGATCAGTGTTGTCCCCAACTGACAAACACAACATCCCCAAAGTCTCTCTACTTTCTAAAAGAACCATTCACCTTAATCTCAACCACAGTCCCAAAAAGAGAAAAAAATAAATGTCTAAACTATAAATCACCCATTTATCCCAAAGCGTATTGGAAAAAGTCACATCAAACATTATGTATTTCAATTTAAAGACCGTGTAAAGTGAAATTAGATTTGTGTTTTTAGTTTATCACATGGCATAAATATGTGTTATTAATCACCCATATAAATCTGACTGATTAAAAACATTGTTTTCCTTATAAAATTAAGTGTCAAAAATCATGAAAAAACATGATTTTCCCTTAGTCTGGAACTGTGGGGGCGTGTCAGCACGTGGGCGTGGTTTCAGCGCAGTTCTGCAGCTCAGAGAGCAAGTAGGAGGACTCTCTCGCTCAGAGCTGAACTGTGTGGAGGAGGAAGACAGGTTCATCAGTAAACCTGCTCTGTTTGCTCCTTTTTCCAAGAGTTACGCTGTTTTTAGTGCACAAACAACTCTGGTTTTATTTTTAAAGTTGAGGACGCAACTATAATTCATAACTCCGCTGTTATGTGTTTAGAAGATGAGCGGACTCGCGCGGCTGCACCGGTCCGACCCGACACATCGCATGCGGGGGCTGTGTTGGTGATTAAGATAAAGAGTAATCACGTTGATAACTAAGTATGCAATGGACCTGTCGCATTTTCTTAGCAAAAAAGGAGCTTGTGAACTTGTAGGGCACAGGCTTAGCAATATAAAAAAAAGAAAGAAAGAAAAGAAACAGGAAAGGCGGCGGCGGTGTCCGGAGGCTGAGGAGGGAGACGGTCAGTAGCAGGTGCCCTGACCATTAAAACATCCTGGGAAGATGCAGGAACGAGGCATAATTGATTAGCTAGCTAACAATGAACAAAATATCTATGCTATTGCTATCTGATGCTATCTGCGAGTCGCGAGTGAACGGCTCCACCCATGCGAAGAACAATTTATATCACTAGAGCAGCAGGGGGTAGGGCTATACTAATGAGGACCGCGTGACGAAACGCGGTCCCGTTTAAAACACGCCTAAAAAATCCTGAAACACACATGTCTTTATACACAGTTTCATGTATAACTTCAAAATTAATTGAGCTACAATTTTGAGACTTTTTACTCATTTACAACATTACAATTATCACATTTATAATGTTTATTTAAGAAAATGTTGAAATTCACTTTACACGGTCTTTAAGAGAAAATACGATAACAAACTCCTAAAACAGCTAAAATAACATGACAAAATAAGCAGGGTGCGTTTATTTAACATCTACCATACACTGGCTCGGGTGGCGCTGTTCGTTTAATACACAGTCTACCAACGCCATTATCCACTCAGCTGCCCCAGAAAAATAAACAAACGCACCCTCAGTTCGCATCAGTCCGTAGATGCAGGAAGTATTTCTCAAAGTTTTTCAGTCAAACCGGAAAACTATCAGTTAAATAATAATAATAAAAACAAAACTACAGGAGATAAGAGACAAAGAACTTCCCATTTAAAAATTAGCTACTTTTAAACATAGAAGTCCCGGGGTGTCACGTGACGTAAACAAACGCACAGTACCGTCTCGTGTCCTCACAGCCTCCTGTACTGATCACTCCAGAGATGAACCAAACTTGGATTCAACAAAAGTTTTCGCTGTCTCAGGAGAATCAAACACTTTTGTTTCGCCGTTGATGGAGATCCGAAACCGGGCAGGATAAAGAAGACCGTAGCGAACTCCATCTTTTCCCTGTAGAAGCTTCTTTACCCCGTTGAAAGCAGCTCGGCATCTGGACAGGTCGATGCTGAAGTCGGGAAAGATGAGAATCTGCTCCCCTCGAAACTCCAACTTGCCTTTCTGTCTGGCCAGTTGTTGTATCCGCTCCTTCTCTTGGTAGTAATGGATGCGCACGATAAAGGCCCGTGGACGTTGTCCCTTCGAGGGCACCGCTGCTGCGGCTCGATAAGCTCTGTCGAGGAGTGGAGCCTTCTCCAACCCGCCGGGACCACCCAGTACTTCAAACAACAGGTCAGCCATGAATCTGGTGGGGTTTCCCTGCTCTAGTCCTTCAGGTACTCCCAGTATGTGCAAATGGCTGCGTCTTCCTCTGTTTTCCAACTCGTCTGTCTTCTCCAATAACTTTTTATATCGGTTGTTTAGGTCAGCATAGCTGGTTTCGACAACTTCCAAGCGCTTGTCTAAATTCTCCTTCTTCACAGTCACCTACTTTCTTTGTGAATTCGTCCACAGCAGCTTGAATGGGTGAAATGGCTTTTGCAATTTCTTCTTTAATTTCACCTCGTAGGTTTTCGTTTTCCTCTTGAATTACTTCTTTCACAATATCGCGGAATGCTAACAGCGTGGCCTGGTCTATTTGCGCTTTGCTAGCAGCCTCCGAGCTGTTAGCTTGCGCTCCTTTAGCAGATGCTTTAGGCGGCATTTTGCTTCAAGACAAGGCAGAAGTTTGTAAAATAACGTCCGATTCTCTACTTGCAACTTAAAATATATAAGAATTGGGCCACTTTGGGTGATCTATAAACTTATTTTTTATAAATGTTGGGACCTCATGGTTCGCACGTCTACTCCATAACGCGCCCCCTAGCGGTTCCCTCAAGGGACAGTTTAAACCAAATTATCCATTTGCATTTGACTTTGAATTATCCTTAACAAAATATTACCATTTAAATTCAATAAAATACTAACCTTTAATATTACAGGGCCAATTAAAACCTAATTACTGTAATTCCTAATCTGTACCTTACTGTAAAAATAGTTTAACTGATTACAGGGCAGTGCGATCGATGTGTTTAGCAATTTTAACAGGAACCTTGTGCATATATGAAAATAATCTTTATTATAAAGAAACAAAATGAAAAACACATGGGTTTAAAACAAGCTGAAAAGGCAATAAAGTAAGATTATGACTTAGGTTTAAAAGTTAATGCTCAGGGGGTACTCCATTAGAGCATTAAATAGCAAGTAAATAGCTCAAGGGACATTACCGCCACCAGGTGGTGAGACAAGGTCCTGCAGGGTGTTCTAATTCTAACGTTTAGTGGTGGCTAGTAAATAGCTTGAGGTAACACTACCGCCACCATCTGGTAAGACGAGTAGGATTCTGGACCCCGTCCACAGAAGTGTAATGGAAAAACAACTACATGTGAGCCGAGCCGAACTGAACCAAACTGATCCGATCTGTACCAGCAAGTGGAAAAGGGGCATAGAGGTGTAGAACCTGTGTTGGTGGGGAGGCTCTGTGCAACCTTCACCACTCTGCAAAGCTTTTCTTTCTGAAACTGTGCAACCTCCATGCCACACATTGATGCTGGAGCACAGGATGCTCTCCACTGCACACTTGTAGAAGGAGGTGAGGACGTGAGGACTGACTCCAGCTTGTTTCAGCCGCCTGGGGAAGTAGAGTCTCTGATGAGCTTTCTTTATCAGGCTGGTGGTGTTGTTGCCCCAGCTGAGGTTGTTACTCAGGTGCCTGCCCAAGTACTTGTAGCTGGAGGCCATTTCCACTGCAGATCCCTTCACATTGATGTGAAGGTTGTTCTTCCTGCACCAGGTGTTCCACCTCCTGCCTGTAGCTGGACTCATCGTTGTTTGTGATGCATCCAACCACCACTGTATCGTCTGCAAACTTTACAATGTGACAAGCCTGGATTGATGGCTGCACAGTCATAAGTGAGCAGAGTGAACAGGATGGGGCTCAACACACAGCCCTGAGGGGAGCCAGTGCTGAGAATTATGGTGGAGGAGAAAAAGTTGTGGATCCTCACAAGCCGTTTTCGCATTGCACAGCCCTCAACGGCCTGCCCCGCCCGCCTTCTTACCCGGGTTCGTCATGTTCGCATTTTCCTTTTCCGCCCGGGGTCCGCCCTCGTTTTGGAACCCGCCAAGAGGTGATTCTGATCAGGCCGAGCTCCCGGGCCCAGTTTGACGTCATGTACCGCTCACATTTGATTTGTTGTTTGCAGCAGGGGCGGGACTCGTTCTAACAACAACCTCAGCGCAAGCTGGATTTCATTCAAATTTAACTACAGAAACCTCTAAAAAAATTGTTAGCTGAATTAGTGTTTCAGAGTTTAATTTTTGTTAATAACTGATTACAAATCAGCTTATGTTAGAAGGTAAATAACACGAAGCGCGCACCCATACAGAGCATTTCTGCCTTTCAGCGCGAGCTGAATTTCATTAAAATATAACTAATATTCTCTAACTCTTGCGCATAGCCAGGATTTTAAAATATAACTAATATTCTCTAACTCCTGCACGTAGCCAGGATGTTACGTGGGGCAAATCCCTTATAGGAAAAGTGGACTCCTGAAAAATCCAATACGCCTCCGTGGCTGAGTGGTTAGAGCGTCGGCTTCAAGAGAACTGCCCACCCACTTCAAGAGAACTGTCCACCCACTTAAAGGCGGCTGTCCGCAGAATGCGTAATGAACGGTGGCGGGCCAGGCTGGGCTCAGGGCCAACCAGGGACGTGCTGGGCTAGGGAGGGCTGTGCAATGCGAAAACAGCTACAGACAGCAGCCATCTTCAAGAGAGAAGATGTCTCACAATTTTTAAAGGGGACCTCAGATGTATTTTTTAAATTTTTATGGTATTTCTGTGGGATATCCAGACCCTATTCCTTCAATTTAATGCACAAAATAATTATTAGATAATCAATTATACCCTTTTTAATTCTGCCATTTTTAACTTTCGTTTTGAACGACCGGTTTCTTGAAGTCCACGCCCTTCAACGATCTGTTCACGCCCTCTGTAACAGCCAGTATCTGTAATGTGTTGTTGTTTTAAAATTAGCTCTTTTTTTATTACTCATTTGACTTACTGTTAGTGTTAGCTTAAGATAACTTACCGAAACCCGTCTGAGCGCGCCGCAGTTTGCTGCTCCTTTTAGCATTAGACCACCCGAATCCGAAGCTAATGTTAGCTTGTTCCTCTTCCGGTTTTCGCCAGCTCCGCTCGTTGCACGCGATGAGATTTTGGGAGTTATCGCTGTTCCAGTGAAGACAACACAAAGTTCACCAAGTGTCTCCCGTAAATTAATCTGTAAGGAGAAGGTCCTCTTGCTGCGAGCCTGCTGCGAGGCTGCTGCAAGGCTGTACAGTTGAAGCTCCGCTCCATCGCGCCGGAAGAGGGTCCCGTCGAACCCGGTCCTTCCGCCTGTGGTCCGCTCGTTTAATTTTTACCGGCTGCGCGTTGGCAGCGATCGCAAATACACTAAAAATTGAACTAAAACATAAAAATAACAATTATACTTTATTTATAAAGCCATTTAAAAAAACACAGCTGCAACAAAGTGCTGTACACATGAAATTAAGAACATATAAACAAAAGATGAGATGAAATCATGAAAAACAACAGTCATGTGTTTAATACAGAAGTGGGTTGAGCCTAACCAGGGGTTGCTAGGTGAGGGGCTGGACTCAGGTTTGATCTGATTGGCTGCGGCTTGGCTGCGGCTTGTGACGTCAATAAATGCAGGAAGTGTGAATCCTGGTGTATTTATCAAAAATAAATAAATCTACTTAGAGTAAATAAACCACTGGGTGCATTTTTTTGGCACAAGGACTGTTTTTTTATGAAGTAAATACCCAAAGTTTAGTAAAAAAACATTAAAAAGTGAATTTTGCATGTGTGGTCCCCTTTAAAACTTGTTAAAAATTCAAGCAACAGGGTGACTAACACAAAGAAATTAAGTACCCCACAGAAATTGCAAGACATTCAGGAAACTACAATTCACATGCTGTTCTCCACCTAGAAGCAGTCCAGCGAGAAATCACCTATGGGGCAGCTGGTATGAAGTTGGTACTCTTCATGTTACTAAACTCTTGTTTGATTCTGAAATATTTGTTTTGTAACTTCAATAATTCTACACAAACTTTATCTGCAATGGTGGATTTTTATTGTTGTAGAGTTTTGTTGAAAGGGAAGTATTTATTTTCTCAACCTTGCTATACCTTAGACTAACCTTCAGCCTCACATTTGTCAAAATACAGCTGTTCTGTGTCCAGACGTCCCTTGACTGTGGTCTTGTTATTGGCTTATATCAGTCATGTCAGCCCCTGGCTGCAGGAAAGAGGAAGTCACTTCTAATTTGCCTTTTTTTTCTCCCCTCAACCTCAAATTCTGTTACTCAGTTTTCAGCTAAAACCATTAGAGCAGCTCCTGCACCACATGGGAGAGGCCAGCAAGAGTGAGGAAACATGGCCTCTCCTTTGAGAATGTTCATTAACTACCCTATTTATTTTCAACTGTCAGAAAAGCCTGCTAATTCCCAGCAGTCCCTTCTGTGTAATTAGGTCTGTCATAATCATTCTCCAGCCAGAGCCTTCACTCAGATGCTTTTACCCATCTCCTTAAACAGTCCCATATGTCTACTTACTCCTTTGCTGAAAATTCCTCTGACCAAGTCAAATGACAATCAGGCCATAGAAATGCAACCACAGTGGTGTCTTGGGAGTCGTCTCATATTTTAGTTGTGTACCTGATCCAGATCTTTTTACCTGATATCTATTTAATTAAACTACAGTATTTGATACTGTGTCTTTGAGCTGCTCTCAATAAGTTAACTGCCTTTGCAAGAGGAAATTACTGCCTTCTTCAGAGATGTCAGTGGTGGGGGTCTGCCTTGAGTGCTACCATAATTACATATTGATATATTTATGATGTGTGCGCTGGCTATTTTCTGCTACGTTAGGACTTTCTTGTATAGTTTCAGGTATTATTAGCTTTTATGTCAGTCATGTGTTTCCTGCCAGTGAAATAAAATTCAAACATATGCTTGTCAACACTGGAGGAGAAGGAAGTGGTTTAATGAAACAATTTAAAAGCAGACTCAAAACGTTTATCCAAGTTAAGATGCATATAAATGAAACTAGTGTTGACTTTTCTAGTTGCATATAGCTACCGGTACTCTGGTGTTCAAGCAAAAGGGAATGAATTCAAAAGATTTAACCTGAATATATTTAAACAGTACAATACACAAATGGTACTAATGCAATTATAAAAAACAAACAAACAATGACCTGAAGTCATCCTAAACTGCATCTGGTTTGGATTTTTGCACTTTAAACTCAATAAATATTTGCAAATCATTGTGGCAAATTTACAAATTCATAAATCTTCTTTTTGGACTTCCTCAGCTGTGTTTTTTGTGCTTAAAGCCAAGTACGAGGTTAAGTCCCATTCCACATTTGAAAAGGTTTTTATAGAGTTGCCTGAGATGAACTGTCGCTTTGTTCCAACTTTTGGACTTTCAAATGGTGCAAAGAAATTGTAGACCCATTCACTCTGGATAAAGATCTGACATGACATAAAAAAAAAGCCTGAATGTGGTATTTTCCAGATCTTTATGCGATTTTCAGGGTGATATGAAGAACTAGGTTCTCTTTTTGAAAGTTATACACTTTGAGCATGCATAAAACATTTGTAGCAAAGTTGTAGTGGTGTATCTTTGTGGTAACAGTGGGGTAGGTCCTGGTGTACTGCACATGCACACTGGTGTGACTTGGTTATTGAGAATTAGAAGGAGGACTGACCATACTGGCCTTATACTTAAGCTGACATCTCTATTACGTCCACACTGAATGAGCAGCACTCAAATGATGTTATTTTAAAGCTCCAAACAAAGCTGCAACAATAGGCTATATGCCACGGACTTCCGTTCCAGCACTTCCGCATTCATTACCCGCACGGCGCACTTCCGGTTTGCGGACAACACTGTATTAGCCATGGCATTTTTCACGAGATCACTGCAGGACTTGTCAACAATCACTGTGAATGATGTGTACAGAATAATTCATACCTTCTCTAAAGCGCCCACATCTAAGAAGGACAAAGGATTTAAGCTTTATGTGTCCAACTACATAAATAACTATGAAGGTAAGTCGGTATTTGTTTTCAGTTCACCAAACTGCAGGCTAACACAGCTAACATACCGGTACAGTAGTTAACCTTGCTAATTTGTTGAGTAAACGTGTTTTGTCTGTACAATGTTTCTGATTAACACAAATGTTAGTTTCAAACAAGGAGGCTGGAGAAGTCACAGTTAGGGCTAAGTGTTTCCAGTCCATGAGGAAGAGCCAGAAGCCCCACTGTTTGAGTGTAAAGTCAAAGCCACCCGACAGTTTAGTTTGAAACACTGAGGCAGGAGATTTAGAGCAGATTTAGAAACAAAAGTTATTTTAATTCAAGTTTGTGTACAAAACTTGAGCAGAAGTCAAACCTGTTTAATATCGGCCAATATAAACTCTTTATATTCAACAGATGTCTGCTATATGGTTTTATGAACATCACTGTTTGTAGCAACCCTTAATAAGAGATGTTTTCTTTCACTGTACAGGACACAGCAGGTGGTGATGATGATGAGGGAGCCAGCTGGTCCAGCCTGGATGTTTGTGAGCTGAGATCAGATCCAAACACCAAACAAGTTGTTCCACTGATGCACTGAGGACGAAGGACAGGTGATCCATGTGGAAACCCTCTGTGTGGATGGTTGAACAGAAGAGCTGCTTCATCAGTTACCTTTGTCTGACTGATTAGATGTTTTTAAATCTCCAAGAGCAGTCAAGGAAGCTGTGACTTAGTCAGAAGATGTAATGCTATAATTTAAACAGTGTTTAAATCTTGTGCCTCATTTAGCTCGACGCATACGTTTTCTACAGTAATGTAACATCATCATCAAATTTGTTTTTAATAAAATGGTTAAAATAGAAAACTGGACTCTGAGCCTGTCTTAAACAAAAATACACATTATTTTGGGTGATAATACATCAATAAGACAAAGTCAGAATGTGTTGAACATTTTATTTTCTTACAAGTAGTAAGTAGTGTGACTGTAGTGTCAGGGTCCTGAAGTCTGCAGGTAGATTTGTACGTATCTGCTCTTCAGGTATCAGGTCCTAATTGAGCCGAGTACTGTCAATAAAAAGTTGCTGTGATGATCCGACTGACGTGGACTGATGGACACCATATGGGTCAGCAAGGTCCCGTTGCTTTGATCCAAGGTCAAGGTCATTTAAGACCAGGAAGAACTCATCAATGGGCTGCAGGTTATGGGTTGAGGGGGTGGAGTGGATAAATAATCAATAAATAACACTGAACAACTGGTAATAACTAATAATTCAATCTCAATGTCACTACTTGTGCAATAACCTGTCACACAACCTGTGTAATATTGATTATGTGCATACATATATATGTATATATAATAATAATAATAATAATAATAATAATAATAATAATAATAATAAAAACTTTTATTTATAACGCACTTTACATTAAACAAATCTCAAAGTGCTACAATGAACATTAAATAAAAGCAAGATTAAAATCAACCATAAATGCAACTAAGTGGAGGAACAACCAAGAGGACAGTGCCTCACAGATGATTGCATCATAAAAAAAAAAATCACAAAATGCAGATAAAATACTCAAATAAAAATAAAAACTGGGTGCAATAAAAAACAACAAAAACAAAAAACAAAAGCACAATAAATTAATTAAAAAACTGGATAAAAAGAAAGGTTTTAAGACCTTTTTTAAAACATGTCACGGTCTGTGGGGCCCTCAGATATGAGGGCAGGGCGTTCCACAGCCGAGGGGCAGCGCAGGAGAAAGCCCGGTCTCCCATTGTGCGAGACCGAGACCTGGGAGTGAGAAGAAGATGAGTGTTGGAAGAGCGGAGAGTGCGGGAAGGACAGTGAGGAGTGAGAAGTTCTTTTAAATAAGATGGTGCATTACCGTACAAACACTGGAAGGTGAGCAGATAAATTTTGTAAGTGATCCGGGCAGAAACAGGAAGCCAGTGTAGTGAACGCAGTACAGGAGTGATGTGTTCATACTTACGCACTCTCATCAGGACCCTGGCAGCGCTGTTTTGGACATACTGTAGTTTTTGTATGTTCTTGCCAGGAATCCCGAAGAGAAGTGCATTGCAGTAATCCAGTCTGGAGGAGACAAAGGCATGGACGAGCTTTTCTGCATCAGTGAAGGACAGTGTAGACCGAAGCTTTGCAATATTTCGAAGATGAAAAAAAGAAGTTTTACAGATATGCTTTATATGGCTTTCAAAGGTGAGTTGTGGATCAAAAATAACACCAAGATTGGTGACTGTATTGGAAAGAGAGATGTTCTGGCCAGAAAAAGTGATACTGAGGATTTTTTGTTGTTGAATTTGATGTGATGTACCAATTTGAATTGCTTCTGTTTTTGAACTGTTAAGGTGAAGGAAATTTTGCCGCATCCATGCCTTTATCTCCTCCAGACACGCTGTGAGTGTGGAAAGAGAAGAAAGTGGAGAAAATGGAGAAGCTGAAGAAGATGATGTAGATGGGGTCTCAGACACATTGCTACCCAGTTTAAGATACAGCTGAGTATCATCAGCATAGCAATGGAATGAGACCCCATAGCTGCTGATAATACACCCAAGTGGTACCATGTATAGGTTGAAAAGGAGGGGTCCCAGAACTGATCCCTGGGGCACACCACAAGAAACAGGATGGCTCAATGACTTGGCACGCCCGATGGAGACAGACTCTGTTCTGTCTGTCAGGTATGATCGGAACCACTCCAGGGCAGTGCCAGTAAGTCCTGCAAACTGCTGTAAGCGTTGGAGCAGAATGTAATGATCAACCGTATCAAAGGCTGCCGAAAGATCAAGGAGAAGAGAGGAGGAACCACGGTCTGCAGTGACCAACAGGTCATTTGTGACCCGGACAAGAGCTGTTTCAGTGCTATGTGCTGTTCGAAAACCTGATTGAAATTTATTCAGTATAAAATAATTAATTATAATTTGTCACATTTGTCATCTGTGTATGTTTCCCATACTTGACAGACGAAATTGGTCTCTGCCTTTAACCCAACCACCACCAGGTGGTGCAGCGAGCAGCCGTAGTCAGCGCTCGGGGAGCTGGAGAATTAGGTGTGCACTCATAGACACCCCAAGGTGTGTAGTGGCCGGGGCGCGAACCCGCGTCCTTCGGGTCCCAAGTCAAAAGCCTTAGCCACTACACCATCTTGGCTCCATATTATTGTCATGTACCGGTAGATGTTCTTGTAGATAAACCGAGACTAATTTCTCCAAAACTTTAGCGAGGAAAGGAAGGTTGGAAATGGGTCTGTAATTTGCCAGGTCATGAGGATCGAGGGTAGGTTTTTTAAGAAGAGGTTTAATTATAGATGACTTCAAGACAGGGGAAATATGACCAGATTGGAGAGACTGATTAACTGTGATAAGTGAACTGAGAGAGCCAATGTTAGCCTTGACCAGGACTGTTGGGAAGGTGTCAAGAGCACATGTCACATGAGAGATTTTTTTTTTTTAAAGAACATGCACGGCTTTGAAAATGTGTGCTTTATATAAATACATGCTAGAATGGCAGCATCAAATATTTGCAAATTCTGCTTTAAATGTTAAAAAGTCAAGCCAGTCTGACACTGAGCTTGTAAATCAAGTTAATCATTAGTCACTTGTATGTTCCACAATATACTGTATCTGAAAACATCCAGTACCTGCAATTTTATCGAATTAAATATGTAGAGGCTTTGCTGGATGCACCTCTGGTACCGTATTCATCTGTGCACCCATTTTATTTTACCTGCTTTTATGTGCATGGTTAAGGGGAGTTGGTGCCAATCTCCAGTGGTCTTATAGGAGGCAAGGTACACTGGTTGCATATCCATCATAGTCAAACTAAAATAGATTTTTTTGCCTCTTCTGGTAGCCTGGCCCTCGCCTTCCTGCACAGCTCCGCTCAATTCTCATTTCCCAGAAGTGAAGTGAAGGACAAGGGTCTGGTTTTAACCAGGCTACTCTTCTGGTAACATGACTATAAAAAAATAATAATTGGGAAGTCAATTTTACACTAACAAATTATGTTGTATACTTGGTCTTCTGTTAGTTTATTTTTATTTTTGCACTACTCTTCTACTTTATCCAGATATGTCGTTGTTCTCCGTTTAGAAGAGACAATCAGTGCAAAGTTTAAATTCATACTAAAAATAATAAGCTAGCTTCTCTTATAGCATGCTGAAAACCCAAATAATTTGATTTATTTTATAGCTGACCCAACTTGTGTGATATAGACATAATAAATCCAGGTTACATACATAAACAAAGTGCGGGCATAACAAGTGACTGCATACCACCAAATGATTTTAAAGCAGTTTGAAATAGTTGTGTAATGTTGCTTTCAGAGTAATGCTCCCAGAGGAGGTTTTTAATAAATCTAAGAGTTTAAATGGGATGCATGAGTAGATTATAATTGCTTGTTGAAGATCATTTTCTGACCAATTACTGCTGAAAACCAGTTAATACCAGGGTCCGTGTTCATTTTTTATTTTTTTCACTGTACAGCCCGTGCTTTAATAAAATGGGAATCTTTCATTACTTGTCTTCCTGTTTTGGTATACTAGCAAAATTTAACGACTTACCCTCTAATTTGGAGATCAAAGCTCACCACTAATGAAAGAAAACTACATGTCACATGGTCTCCTGTAAGTACTGAAAGCCACAGAAGAGGCAAGTGACTTATTTTGTTATTTATATTTTACCAGGATGGAAGGAACGTACGGTAATCTATCTCCGACAAACATGGATATATGCAGCAAATTAGCATGACCATGATTTAAAAAAGTGATTTGCAACCATATTTTTTCATAAAATAAAGATTTTCTTTTATCGCCAATGCCATCCAGATAAGAAGTCTATCTGTAAAACAAGCAGAGCAGATTTGATTTAGATGACATTTGTCTTCTTAATTAGGCTGAAGTAAGGAGTACTTTCAGGAGGATTAATCCACACAAAGCAACCGGCCCAGACAACATCCCCGGGAAAGTGCTGAAAGAATGTGCTGATCAGCTCTGCGATGTGCTGGCCGACATCTTTAACACATCACTTACCCTGGAGACAGTTTCCATTTGCCTGAAGACCGCCATCATCATCCCAGTCCCAAAAAGCTCCACAGTGACTGGTCTGAATGACTATCGGCCAGTAGCCCTCACCCCAATAGTTACTTAATGCTTCGAAAAACTGGTCATGACCCACATCAAAACAACCATTAACATCAACAAGGACCCTCATCAGTGTGCATACCCCGAGAACCGATCAACAGAGGATGCCATCTCATCTGAGATGCTCTTTGTGGACTTCACATCTGCCTTCAACACCATGATCCCCCAAACCCTGATGGACAAACTATTCACACTAGGACTACACCCTCCATTTGTAACTGGGTACTAGACTTCTTAACAAACAGACCACAGTCAGTGAGGATCCACAACTTCTCCTCCTCCACCATAACCCTCAGCACTGGCTCTCCTCAAGGATGTGTGTTGAGCCCTCTCCTGTTTACTTTGCTCACATATAATTGTGCAGCTACCCCATCCAGGCTGTCATATCGTAAAGTTCGCAGATGATACAGCGGTGATGGGATGCATCACAATTAATGATGAGTCCAGCTACAGGCAGGAGGTGGAACACCTGGAGAGCTGGTGCAAAGAGAATAACCTTCACATCAATGTGAAGAAGACAAAGGAGATGATTGTGGACTTCAGAATGAACAAACACACCCACACCCCACTGAACATAAGAGGATCTGCAGTGGAAGTGGTCTCCAGCTACAAGTACTTGGGTGTACACATGAACGACAACCTCAGCTGGAGCAACAACACCACCAGCCTGATCAAGAAAGGTCATCAGAGACTCTACTTCCTCAGACGGCTGAGACGAGCTGGTCTGGGAAGCTCAGTCCTCACCTCCTTCTACAGGTGTGCAGTGGAGAGCATCCTGTGCTCCAGCATCAATGTGTGGCATGGAGGCTGCACAGCTGCAGAAAGAAAAGCTCTGCAGAGAGTGGTGAAGGCTGCACAGAAGTCTGTTGGAGTCAGTCTCCCCACCATCACAGACATCTATACCTCCAGATGCAGGAAGAGAGCCACCTGCATCATGAAGGACCCCACTCACCCAGCACACACACTTTTTATTTTTATTCAACCTTTATTCATACAAGTTAATCCCACTGAGACTCTGTGACTCACAAGAGAAACCTGTTCTTGTTTGCAGAAATTCAGTTTGTTGGAGCCAAAGAGGTTTTAGTCATTGTCAGTGTTCAGAATAAAAGCACCTTCAAAAAGCTTCACTTTTACAATTGATTATGCCTCTTGGTCTATCACACACAATGCATAACTGTATTGTTAGCTTTCAGTTGCAGCAGAACTACCTTCTTGTATGGAAAATGCTATGTATTATTCTCATCTCGTTAGACGATCAATATCAGCTTTCATCTTGAGAAAAAATGAGAACTTATTGGTGTTTGGTATATTTTAATACTAGGATGTGACAGACTCCAAGCCAAAGCCTAAAATCTCACAGTCACAGTGAAAGCTCGACTTTCAGACAATGGAACACATCAGACCCAGACTGGATTTGTTCTTTGGATAAAGTTTAGCTTTTTCTCAGAAGAAAAATATGCAAAAATTCAGCATTTCTGACTCTCACAACATTGGTCTACCACAGGTGCAAGTTTTCCACACCAATTAGCCAGGGCTCCACCCACAAATTTTCCATCAAAACAAACTGGGAACACATAAAATCGCTCTTAAACATGGGAGTGATTGTCTTTGATATTCAATATGCTTTAATTGAGACCAGGCAGCTGAATTACAGAGCTCTGTTATGACGGCCCCATGGTTTCCATCAGTAGAAGGGGATTCCTGAGTGATATCTTAGGGAACACTAGATTTCCTTTAGAGGAAAACCAGCAAGGCAGCACGTCATTGTTTTGCACCGGCTTTATGGTCATTGGGCATCAAAGCTTTGCTGTACCTGTAATGGACATGCGGTCAAAGGTTCACACTCCTGTCTGCCGCTCACACTTTGTGGTAAATTCAGAATCCACTTCACATATGGCAGGGCTGCATAAACATCTGGTAATCTTTGTTTCGGATTCTCAATAGCTCACCAGGCTATGGTCTAGCTGTGTGTACTCAATCTTCTCCAATTACATAGTTGCTGGCTGCTCCCCTGAGGTTACGTGAACAAACCATTTGGGATTGCGGAAGGAGTTTCCATAAAATAGGTGTTGTCCCTAAATTCCTTGTAGCTATGGAAATACACCCACAAAAAGAGAGAGCACAAAAAAAAAGCTAAAATAAAAATAAAGGGAGAAAAGAATGGGCTTATAAGATTCAAGGATTTATGTTGTTGTCATTGACAACTCTTCTCGAAAGTTGGAAAAAACAAGAAAAACATGTAAGTGGATATTGAAACACATTTGAAGAAGATGAAAAAATGGATAGTGTAAGATGTAGACAAGTTTCTGAGCCAATATCACAAAATTAGTTTTACTTTATTCCCCCATCAAACCCACTCCCAAACCAAAGATTTTTACCATTATTCTTTCCATTTGGAGTTCCATTGACTTCAAAAGTCACAGTCCATTGTATTAGACTGGTGGCTTTACTTTGGAAGTTCTCAAAAGAAAATGATTTCAGTCTGGAGTCCTCACCCTCATTAAAGATGCAGTCCTTTGTCCTGGCATGGCTTCACCCACTTTGCAAGACATTCTGCAAGGCACATGTTGATGCCTTTTGTATTCATGCATTGAAACATCTGTATAATAGCCTTCTGGGTCCCTTTGACAAGTCTGTCCTTCTTATGCTGGCAGACAGCCAGTCCAAGCTCCTTCAGTTCCACCCAGACGTTGCGTGTGCTGCCATCCAGCTGAAATGTAAACCCCCAATTCAGCTGTGTTTGTTATTGTTGCGGTGGCGGCCCTCAGTGAAAAAACAAGAAAGTCACAATGTACCTATAAGAGGAGGGGCAATATTTCAACAACAACCTATTTGGTCAGCTGCGATGACATCACTAGGTGGTCAAACACAAAGGTTTGCAGGAATGATAATTAGGATTTTTTTTTACGGTCACTCACCCATTAAGGGTCCTCGATGAGGCTCGCATTTTCTAACATACATCAACAGACGTTTAAGTCAAGTACTCTAAAGTATATTTACGCAGTCTGACCCTGACCCAGATGAACTGGGGCTATCATTGCTGTTTTTATTATGGATTCACTATTAAACCTGCTATACTGACTGTCTCTTTAAATCACCTCGGCACAGCATAAACAATAGTTTAAACTAAACACTGGCTTTGTCCTTGGGATCACCGGCCTGCCACACTAATGACTGTTTACTTAGTCGAGAAATAAAGTAAGTAAGTCTATTTCTGTCTTCCAACGACCCCAATGTCAGCCCCAAGTGAGGTGATGAGGGGACGTGTCCTAATCTTTAAGCAAACTGCTGGCCCTGCAGACTGCACGCTGGTGCAACAACCTCCGCTTGATTAAAATGTCCCTGCCACAGTTCACGTTACTCCAGAGTTGCTGCAACACAGCAGATCCCAAAAGAAATTAGCCAAAAATATAAATCTACAGCCAAATAGCTGGAGTTCTGCAGTGTGGCAACTGTCGGGTGGGTAATTTATTGTGGGAGCTAAGTGTTTCCATTTGGAGTAAGAGACACTAAAAACACTTGCAGAGGGTTTCTGTGGGGGGCGGCTTTTAAAGGTTCTGATGCTGTGTGAGATGCTTGTATGGGGGGAGGTGTACGAGGTTTTAATTATTATTGAACCTATCCAAAAAGAAGCCCTCAAACTCATTAAAGCCAAATTTCTGCTTTGTTGTGTTCAGACTAATTTTTAAACTGAAATCTGAGGTACATTTTTTTTTAGAAAAGGTTTCTAGACTAAACAAAACATAAAACCAAAATGTGTTTGTTAGTAATAATGACATGCCTGTGTCGTTGCGGACTCTTTGAGTTGGGTGCGGGCAACGTTTTGTTTCCAGAGGGCCAAATCGAGTTATTTAAAGCAACCAAAGGGTTGCATAGTGAGTTGGAAAATAAATATATTTCAGATAAAACATTTCCAGTTTTTTTTTTCTTGTTTTAGCAGATGTCTCCCCAACGTACTCTAGGAAAAGACACACTTTCTATGAACTGACGCTTGTGATGACATTTTTGTTAGCTTAAATATGCACAAAACAAATAAATTAGATCAGTGATTTTCAAAGTGGGGGCCGCAGCCCCCTTTGGGGGGCCACCAGAGGGCCCCAAAAAGTTGGAGAGAAGAAGATTTAAAAAAAACAAACAGCAGAAATAAAAATTAGTAATAATAATAATAATAATAATAAACATTGCCCATAGGGCAATCTGTATCTGTCATTTCCAGATAAACATGCTTGAGAGAGAGGGGTTAGATTTCTTTTGTTTTGTTCTTCTGGTCAACATTTACCGTATTTTCTGGTGTATAGGTCGCACCAGTGTATAGGTCGCATTGTCCAATTATCACCAATAGATTGTAAAAATCCCTAGATAGGTTGCACTGGTGTATAGGTCGCACCTACGTTTAGCTCTGCTGCAAATGTCTGCCACAGGAGCGCACAGCAAGGCTTTTAAGAAGATTAACACTTAAAAACAATTATTTGTTTGATAAAAATTATAGCAAATGTGTCTGAGCTGAACTTTTCCTTAATAAATGAACGTAATTGTGAAATGAGCTGGATTTAAAAATTTGTTTTGCCGAAAGTGATAAGCCATATATAGGTCGCACCGGTGTATAGGTCACAGGCCTTGAAAAAAAACATAAAAGGTGCGACCTATACACCGGATAATACAGTAGTTGAAAAGTGTTTTGGTTTTTTTTATTACTTTTTTTCCCAGTGGGAATATAATAGTGTTTAAAACATGTTAATAGAATTTTTATACTCAGCAGCTGTAATAATTAATTGAATAATGTGAATAAAGGTTAAACCATTCTAAAAGTTGATGTTTCTTTACATATTTTGTAGCATTGTTTGTGGGTTTGCGAAAGGGGCCTCAACCAGAAAATAATAAATAAAACCATACCAGACCATTTTATTTATAGAGCACTTAAAACAGTGACAAGGCCAACCAAAGTGCTGTACAAACAGAAAAAACAGGCAACATATAAAGCAACATACAAAATGAAGTTAAATCAGAATATAGACATAAAAGTGTTGCAGATAATAAATATAACAACTAACCTGTGTGAAGCATACAGCTCAAACACAGATAATCTGGTGTTGAAAGCTACGGAATAGATAATAATAGATAAATAATTGTGTATTGTCATCCTTGTATGTTTCCATACAATGGCAAAATTGGCTCGGTACTTTTAACCCATCCACAAGGTGAAGCAGTGAGCAGCTATTGAAAGTGCCCAGGGAGCAACTTGGGATAAGGTGTCCTGCTCAGAGACACCACTAGTGTAATGACTGGAGATCGAACCCAGGACCTTCGGGTCTCGAGTCGGCTGCCCTGCCCCCACACCATCTTGCTGTTTGGGGGGCAATGGCATGGAAAAGTTTGGGAACCCCTGACTTTTGCAGACTTTAAGATTTAAACAAAAGCAATAACTTACCAGGTGGCACCATCTTAGTCCAAAGGTTTTACGTTTTGACTTCGATAAGTTTCACTGACAAAATGCAACCTTGTTTTAAATTGATTTATTTTCAATTAAGGATATAGGGGGCAGCATGGTGGAACAACTAGTAGAGCTGCTGCCTCGCAGCGAGCAGGTCCCTGGTCTAAATCCCGGTTCTGGGGCCCTTCTGGATGAAGTTTACATGTTCTTTCCGTGCATGCGTGAGTTTTCTCCAGGTACTCCAATTTCCTCACAGACCAAAGACATGTACAGTATGTTAGATTGATTGCCAACTCTAAATTGTCCCTAGGTGTGAATGAGGGAGTGAATGCTTGTTTGTCTCGTTTGTCTATGAGGCCCTGTGATGGGCTCGCAACCCATCCAGGGTGTCCCCCGTCCCTCGTACAGTGATTGATGGACATGGGCACCGGCAACCCCTGTGACCCAAAATGGAAGAAGCGGGTAAAAGATAATGGATGGGTGGATGGATGGATGGATGGATGGATGGATGGATGGATGGATGGATGGACAGATGGATATAGGCGGCCAGATGGAGACTGTCCAAGGGTAAAAATTGACCCATGGACCATATGCTGTCCATGAGTGCTGTAAGCAAAGTCAGACCATTTCTTTGAAATTAAAGAAACCAGATATAGTGTACGATGATGAATGGCCAAAATGGATAAAAATACAAAGAATCTTCTGAGTACTA